>JAVTVY010048383.1:0-22733 GCA_036873755.1 Hanleya hanleyi | reverse complement strand
ATGTTAATATAATCCCCTGGCCCTAGCTATGGGTCAGTAGACAGGAAAATATTGACTCCCAACAAATGTTGTTCTGGTTTGCATTGGCGGTGGTGGTGGAGTAGGGGATGGAGGTGGGGGATGGGGGTAGTGATGTTATTACAGAAGTACGCTGTAAGTACGGAAATGCCAAGGCACTTCCAATCTGCGATATCAAATTTCATGATGCATTCTCTTTACAAACACACCATTCAACATGGCTTGCCATGATTAGAACACCTACCTTTTGGAAGGCACCCTCTCGATAAGTATTGATGTCATAAATACCTATCTCTTCCACTCGCTTTATATCTCCATTTACGTCAAATTCTATCTTCCTGTTTGTTGCTGAAAATTTCTTTATTGTGTGGTTTCCGTCTAGGGTTGCGTAGTCGAGTGAGACCTCTCTGGCATAGCTCAGGGATTTCAGCGTGTTTGAAGCTCTGAAGGCACTACACATTCCCTTAACTCCTTTGCATATCTCACGATGTGCGGATTTCACGGCAGCACTTAACGCATAGACTGCGTCAATCGTTGTCGCAACGTAATCGCTCTGTTTGAATTGATTACACCCAGCCCCTATCAGACCACGACATCTGTTATTTACGTATTCTACTAGCCAGGGGTTGGTGGCATTCCGGGAGTTGTTTTTGACTGCGTCTATCTTGGACTGGAAAAACTGTCCGAATTCCGGAAGCTGAGTAGATGCTGGAGATATTGTCAGGACAAAGTTGTCAATATTCGTCATTACTTCTCCATTAGTTCCCACACCGTCCGACATGATCCATTTTAGGTTCCTCAGCTCAACTTTGCTTGAAGACAAACCCTGTACAGAACTTAGCAACTGTCTAGCTACATCCGCTTGACCTGCATAAATTACGCCCATGCTTTTTTCGACAGTCTGTTCCTGCTTCTGTACCAAGTTCGTCAGGGCAAGTTCAATAATTTGTGCCTGACTCGTCACCTCTTCCACGTGTATGACACATATTTGTTCAATCTTGGCAAGTTTCTGGATCGATTCAGCCAAGTCGATTCCGTAGTTATCTGGTGTGTGAATTATAGCCACAACCGCCCATCCCAGCTTCTTGAGAAGAGACACTATCGCCTATATTAATAAAGAAATGCATCGATATCCAGTTTTCTTTGACAGTACATTTCAAGATGAATTATCTGCCCTTTTTAATATATTGATATGATCAGGAAATTTTGCATAGATTAAAGTGTATTTGCCGTCGACATAGAGAAAGCAGTTTCTGTCTTGAAATTGCTGTTCAACACGGAGAGACCTGAGTGACAAAACAGCACAGCATACATATTTAATACAGGAATAAATACTGATTTATTCTATTTTTCACTAGTACATTTTCTTTGAGGCAGGCACCTGCTCAATTCAGTTGAGATTCTTTGTTACCGGATACGTTAGAAAATTCTTACCCGAGATTGTATACTGTCAGAGACTGCTGTTCGAAGGATGTTTGGATATTTCGTTTTGTTGGACAGCTCCGACAGCGTGGCTGACATGGTAACAGAAGGAATTTCCGTGTTCCGAAGGACTTCAGAGACGGCAGCCGTGGTTTGACTCCGACTGGGTCCGATAAATCCTGGAATGTATTATGAGGCAATACACATGTTTTGGGTAAGAGTGCGATGCCGAAGAAATTGGAAGTTTGTCGCGTAGGCATAGTAATTTAGTCCACACACAGAGGCTTCGGCAGGGCCAGTATGCCAGTCCGAAATATATAAATGTATTACTGATTTGAATTCTGTAGCTGTAATGTGCTTGATTTTGACCAGTGTGCCTTCATCTTCATTTATATACATAGTGTAGCATACTAGTCTCATAATTATGAATAAGGGAACTTGAATTGAATTGAATTGAACTTTATTCTCAGAACCAAGCATATATGGTATGAGAAACTGAATCTAATACAATACAATCATAATCATATGGCGACTGTCTCAGAATCAAAACAGTTTGGGGAAAACAGCAGATAAGAGTACAACAGATCTGATTAGAATGATATGTAATACAGTAAAACCGAACTATAATAATCAACATTCCTAGGCAGTCTGGCACTACCATAGCTCACGTGAGGCTATTTATCCCTCCATATATCGACAGTTCCACTGTTTTCACCATCTCAAAACCTGTGTATTGCAGTTCGACCATATACGAGCAGTTGTGGGTCTTATTTCCAAAAGGGCTTAAATCCAGAGTTTTTAACACGAAAAATAAAAAACAGACGTTGTCTGAATAAAAAAGCGAGAAAATTAAAGCATTATACTTCAGAGGAACTTGGAGATTCAGACGTTCTGTGTGTAGTTCTACGCTTTGTTTATATCTCTCAGATTAACGACAATTCCGTAGAATTAATTGCAAACTAATGAGAATATCCGATTTTGGACAGCGCAGTGCTGATATTTGCTTTCCTGAAATGCGCCATACAACACAGCGGCTCGCATATAGTTCAACCTATGCCATAACGGGAACTTAACACAAATCATAATTTTTCGCTGAGATGGGGTGGCCATGGGAGTTGGGATGGGCATGTGTGGGAAGGAGAGGGCCTAGGGGCATTTGCTTATGACATGAAAAGATCGATCCATGTATTTAACTTTCCAAGGCTATTTTAACGAAATTTAACGGATGACATCGGTCATCTCTACAGGGGCCCCTCCCGTTCAGATTATGAACCTTGATTCTGACTAGTTTACCCGTTCGAAGAAATGTAGTACATCCCGGTCCAAGCTATATAGCATCTGAATCTGAAAATCATCTTCTTTACTATCCTTGTCTCCATAACTTGCAAATGCTTCTATGTGTGTCTATTTGAATATGTGGATATTTCGTCCGTTCTAGGGTAGCTTTCATTGACCCAACTTAGAGCGGGTATACATGGGAGTTGGTTTCAATTCGTTGGTTGTGGTCATGACAATACCAATACCAAGTTTGACCTCAATTCTGGTAAGTGGCACGCTGTTCCCAATAAGTTCGTTCACCCACCAAAATATCATTCAAGATTTACTGATTTGCAGTCCCTTATATCCTCACCCTTCGAACTCCTAGGTTTCTTGTTTGCCATAAGCTTGATATATTCCTGTGTTTGATCACAATATATGATGTTTTCAATAATTTACTGTTTTGAGGTCACAGTGACATGGTAATATCATGAAACAAATCAAAAAAGTGTGAGAGAAAATCTATTAATTTCAAGTCAGTGTCTCGAAAGGTTTCAATGATGCTGATGAATTATCTGAAATCTCCTGATATCCAAATTTCACAACAGGTCGGTCTATACAGCCCTAGCACATAGGAGACCAAAAGGTAATAGTTTCAACCCGAGTAAACCTGGATTTCACAACATAATTGCACTTGTGGTCAGCAATGGCGCATGATAAAATGCACATGAAAGACGAAAGAGTACCTAGGAAGGAATATGGAAGAAAATATATAAATCTTTCATTCTCACATCGGGCTTACCTGCGAACACAGATGCGTTCGTACGGGTACTGCACTGGACGATTTCACTCGAAAATTTCTGAGGTATCGATTCTTGTGCGTGCGATATAGCGTATTCTTTGTCCCCACAGTCGTCGTAAACTTCAAGTCCTGAGAACAAAACATAGAAATATCAACAAATGATAGTATGTATTGAATATATAATATGGTTGAAATCAATCATTAAATTATGTTTTGGAAATAACCTCATTATTTCTAGATCTGTTCTGGAGAATCCAATACAAGTTTTCAAACGTTTGGATGACTTTAATTAAGTTGAACTGAAAGATAAATCAGTTGATTAATATGGGCGTGTTCGAGTTATCCCGATTTAGCTGTGGCAGCATGTTTGCACCAGGATTGTGAACCTAGGCTTCGTGCATCGTCGCGGACCTCTCTTTTAGGTAAATTCAGATCTTATTGCGATTGGCTCTGTATATTTTTTGCATAATTTTTGAGTAATTTATGGGACCACTTTGGATACAGTTGGGAAATGCGTGTTTGTCAATTGGGGTGTTTTTTGTTTGTTTTTTAAGGGTATTTTTCTGATTGGTGAAGCAAATGGGTACTATGGATATTTGTGAAAATAAAAAGAAATGGAGAAGACAGGGATAAGACTGCTACATTGAGAGTGACAAAAGGTTCATATTTGTATAATTAAATTCCCACCGTATTGTTCGTAAATCCAGCGATTTGATTGGCTGATTAGTACTAAATTTTTCGGTTCATACTTCAATGACAATCTAGCCCCAGAACTCACTTTAGCTGCGAAAACTGACCTCTGGCCTAGTGGATTTCTGGGAGCAGAAACGGAAACGTCGCACTTGTTTGTTTACTTTCTTATTTATTCTACTTTTTATATGTTTTGTACTCTGTCCCAAATGGGATGCTCAGTGCAATAAAGAATCTTATCTTATCATGCACACAATTAATTTTCGGCGGAACCAATCTCGCATTCGTCTATTTCCGTATTGGCGGAAATTAGCCCAGTTGCTGAGTTCTGGTGATAGATTGCTATTATTCAACTAAACATAGAAATAGTTTTTGTATAATTTGAATGAGTTATGTTCGTTTGGTTAAAATTAACTGAATTTCACAATAAAATGCACCCGGATCTCTCGATTATCAAAGGCACTATTTCTTAGCCGGCTCACTGCGTGATCGTCATACGCTCCCCACCAGTGGGGATTTGTGCGTTCTATGTGAGAGGCTTGTTCCGCCAATACGGAAATAGCCGAACGTGAGATTGCTTCAATGAATCTAAAAATATGATATGCCACGCCCACAACTGCACTACTTTTTTTTGCTATAAATAGCACTGGATCACTGGACGTAGTGTAAATCGATTCAGATTTTAGTGCATAATATTGCTGAAATAATGCCAACAGAAATCTCTAAAACCAACTGGAAAGAGTCAATTTAAATATTTATTTGTATTGAGAAAATTGTTTGTAAAATTACAAGAATTTCGAAGAGAAAAGAGCCGAGATGATGTCTGTCTGTCCTGGAAATCAGCTGATCAGCAATAAATCGACATCTCCATGACCTTGAACGAGATTTTGACAATATGTTTTACCCACTTTTATAAAGAAATTATCACACCCGGTGAACTGAAACCCACACCCTACCTGAGAGTTTGGTAAGATATTCCATTCATTTGTTACCGTTCCCGTGGAGTGGAATTTCATCCACCAGCTTTCACTGTTGTGGTGCGGGTCGGGGGCGGGGGAGTTTTGCACTGATGAAAAACAAAGGGAATATGTCGTCCTCTCTCACGAAACCAAACACAAAAATTGACAAATTATACGGACTGCCACGATAAGCGAATGTATGCAACAAATATCGTTCCGTACTGCAGATGTCCGATAAAATCCCTCCAGTCAAGGGGGGGGGGGAGTGTTACAGAATGTTGATTCCACAAAACCTGTTTGGTGGCCTACATCATCGTTCAATCGCTGTTCATAAAGGCTGCATTCAGTTCACCAGAACTGTATACACTTCGAAATCTGTGAAAGAATATCAATTTTCACGTTTCCTGTCTGATATCACACAAATTTATGCGTCCGCTCGAACACAACACAGCACACTCCCTCGATTACAGTCCACGTGTGACGGGTACATGCAGGCGATGAATGATGCAGAGTTTCGTCACATTATTGATCTGAGCGGACACCGAAAGGAAGAAAGTTCCGTTATAAACTGCGACAGAGAATGTTCCCCAGCTCAGAACAACACAATGATCAGTGAAATCGTCCTCCGTATGCCTACCCGGGGCGCGGTAAAACAGCAAGAAAATGCATCGCCCAGTCGGCTGATCAGTCGGCTCTGAATGGAATATTCCCGGCAAGGCCAACTCAACTCGAGCAATTTCTCCTCTTCTGCATGGTTTCATATCTCATTCTTCCTTCGCAGAATTTCTTGTGTGTTTCAGTTTTCCTGACCTAAATAATTATCCCTGACTGAGAAGTTTCCCTCCCGTGGCTCCATACACAATGTGCAACAAACTGTCAAACTGAAAACTGTTTGAACCGCGCTAGGCCGACCGAGTGAGGTGCGCGTGCCCTGAGACGTTGCTAGGAGTTACGAACTTTGTTGACTGTATTTATACGCACAGTGTTTTGTACTGTTACAAGAATTAAACCGAAGAATTCGCTCGTTTCACATTCAATTTCTTCTCTTATTGGATTAGTTTTGCTTGATTAATTTAATTATAAGGATTGACTGTGATTTTTTTTACGTTCATTGGGGTATGAACTTAAAAACCGCTGTGCAAACTTTGTATGATCCGCTACGCGGAATCATACAGTTTGCACAGCGGTTTTTAAGTTCATACCCCAATGAACGTAAAAAAAATCACAGTCAATCCTTAAATAATATGTATTATTATTATTATTGAGAATGCAGATTATGTATATAGATTTTGAAAGAATAAAAAAAAAATTCCCGCGACGCAATGTAGCTTCAAAACAGTGGTTATTACTGGAATACATTCCCACAAACCTGAATTGAAAGTGTGACCTGATATCTATCTGATTCCATGATATTGTTTATCATCATCATATTTTGTTTATCGTTTATCGTTGTTTATCATATGTTTTAATTAAAACAACTCAGGTATAGAGGAAGCTACTACATGATGAGCGTCTGGTCCGTCATTCATAATTCAGCCGTCGTCCATTAGAGAATATCCGCGTCGATAGTACAAAGAGCTATTCCATATCCCACATAACAGTATTAGCACCAAATTCAGAAAGACAATCATTGTATACATAAACATAGGCTAGTTTCCTGCAAGAGAGAAGCGGTCAACTGTTTTCAATGATGCCTGCTAGACATCTTGATGTTACAAAAATATCAAATTCGTATCGTTGATCAGTATTCTTAATCCAAATGATAAGTCGTCATCTAGAGAATGATGTATCTCAGTCACGATTTGATTGTGACTTTATATGAGCTCCATGAGGATCTTGAAGTACATGGGTACATACGGCCCCTAACTCCGGGTTAAGCGAAATTAGACACAAGTTACGAAACGTAGCGTCATAGATCTTGCACGCTACGCTCTTATTCCGCTATCAGCATGATATATGTATCGCCAAATTTGAGAAACTTTGAGTGGAGGCGCTTGGTGGTATAGCCCTGTTTTATAAGTTTCTGCAACAATGCTTTGTGACGTTGATTAAAATCGTCACATTTAACACAGGATCTAGCAAATGCTACTAGGCGAGAGATGTATACGCCACACGATGGCCCCACTGGAATATTAATGTCAAGAAAGGAATAGTTTACGATGTCGAAATTGTAATCATCTCTTTTGTCATAAAATCGACGAGAGAGATGGTCCGCTTCATTCTATACTCTCTAAAATAATTAGACTGAAAATTCAATCTATCAGATTGGAATTAGTGACCAATCTATTCGATGGAATATTCCATCTGTTAGATTGAAAATTTCAATCTAGTAGATTGAATTTTCTGTCTACAACAGATTCATTTGATCGTTGTCAATCTATTAGATTGAATATTTTCAGTCCAGTAATAGATTGGTCACTAATTTCAATCTGATAGATTGAATTTCAATCTAATTATTTTAGAGAGTAGACATATAGATCTAACTATGATGTGCCGGTAGGACTATCTGTAGTTCCCTTCAAATCCAGTGAAGGTGGATATATATCCTTCACTGCGTTGTTTATATAGCGATTATCCACAGCGAGAAGATCGTCTATATAGCGTTTGGTGAATGAGAAGGAACGGGCTTTGAATTGATCGGTTTTTGAAAGCGCCTGCATATAGTCATATTCATAAGTGAACAGATATAGGTCAGCCAACAGGGATGCACAATTAGTACCCATTGGAATACCTATCTGCTGTTGATATATTGTGTTGCCAAATTTCACGTAGATATTTTCAATGAGAAATTCAAGCAATTCTATAAACAAAGAAACATCCCATGAATGAGATCTCTTGTATGTAGTAGATCTAAGTAATGCTCTATGGCTATTGACATCAGTATATCTACGATCAGTGTGTATACGAGGAGGCTATATCGTTATATCGTTGTATCTTTTTATTTATGTTCTTTTCGTCTTTGCCATGAATATACTATACTATTATACTATACACTATCATTATATTACTACTGAAAGAAAATAAATTATTATACTACGAATGAGAGTCTCTTCCGCAAGACGTGTGCAGGTCATTTGTCATCAAAATCGTATCGAATTTCTAAGTCTTTTTCAGGAGTGTAAAACATAATCTTCATGACTCAGTTGTGTGCGTCTTATATTAGTGGCATTCAATCGGACTCCGACCTCGGATTAGACAAAATCAAATACTAGTCTCGGATTAGGCAAAATCAAATACACATTATGAAAGATAGCGCCGATGATCCTGTGCGATAAAATCGTAGTTGTCCACCAGAGTGTGCTATATATATATCCAAATCCAGGATACAATCGTCTAGTCCGTCATTCAATATTCAGCCGTCGTCCACTAAAGAAGTTCGGCGTCCATAATCCAAAGACCTAATTCATAATGCATTAGCGGCATAGCACCAAATAAAAAATAAATAAATAAATAAATAAATGAAAAAAAAACAAACAAACAGAAAACCCCCAATAATATTATACATAAACATAGGCTAGTTGTCAATGATGCCGGCAAGACGATGATGTCCCAAAAATATCCGTATCGCCGATCAGTATTCTTAATCCATATGATTGTCGTTCGATCCTGGAAACCATGATTTGTGCTTACGGATCGGTGTGAAGTGGGTTTGCTATTGGATATTGGACATTGGACATTCATATTTCACAGATTCGGTTTACAAAGGTTAAATATTCAAAAATATTCAGTGGATATTCGTTGGATACTCATTTGATATTCGTTTGATATTCGATGGATATTCGTTTGATATTGGATATTCAATGGATATTCGACATATGAAATGCCGATTCGTCTCATATCATGTGGAGGGGTATAATTAATGAACTTTTCGTCTAAACTAAGCCGCGCGCCGCTCCCATTTTACTCTGTTTTGAAAGACCACGTACGTAGCTACACCATGCCCTTAATTTCAGAGCGGCGCGCGGCTTCGTTTTTGTCGGGTTTACCAAGGGTAAACCCTACATTAGTATCACTTTTCAGTTTTTCTTTTTTCTTCTGCACATGTGTAGTTTTGATCTCCTGCACGGAGACTGTTCTCATTTGATGCCCCTTACAGCATTCATAAAAAATACCGTACTTCTGTCTGACAGTCATATGCACGGTACGGTAGCTTGTGCATTGAACGTGATAATTGGTACATTATCGCAGTAAATTTTACCTTTACAATTTCCTTTAAAATTTGCCTTTCCAATCTATTTTATCCGGTATCATTTGTTACGGCGGGAAGGGTGCGCCGTAGTCATTCTCCAGGCGTAACCACGTAGCGATTTTTTGTGGATACAAATTATGTATGCGTATCCACATTTTAAAATCACCGAAAACAAGAAATTTCCAAATTGTGGATACACATGATTTTTTGGTGATGTATCCACATTTTTACTTCCACCTTACTTGATCAATTATCAGCATGAGAACTGAATAAAATTGCGTCAAAACTCTGGCAGAAATTTTGGCGAAAGTTTTTGGGACAGATTTCGTTATTTTTTCAAGTGTCTGACGTGTCTTCTCCGTCGATCTTCTTCAACAAAACGAAATAGGAACGACTGGCACTTTTGCACAAAACTCTTTTACATATCTGATTATGGTTACAAAGAATAAAAACCTGGGGTGTTTTCCTTTTGCTGGTACGGATGAGAAAGAGATACGATATTTCGATCCCGTCAACGCTGAACTTTCATCCCAAGTCTGAATTTCCCAGAGTACAAGTAATCGTGAATTTGATTGGCTGAACAGTACATATTGGCTCCGCCCACACGTTGTTCAACCAACCAGTAAACTTTTTACACGACATGAATTCAATGAAACTAAATAAGATCGGCTCGTTTTCTAGATTTATAGTTTTTCTTTCCAATCCATATGAATTTAATGGCATTTCTGTAAAACCGTGATTATTTAGCATTTAAAATAACACTATGAGTATGACAGTATCTTGTTTTATAGTCAAGAGTTGTTAGAAAAATGATCGTGGAGTAGGAGAATAGCGAATTTTCTGAACTTGTCGGAGATTGCGACGTCTGAAGATTTTCTTGTCTGGATGTACAAGTTTTAGTAGATTCATTTTCTCACAGATTAAATAAGTATGGAAATTATATAAATGTGGATCTCTTATATAGGATGCGTATCCACATTTTACAAAAGTCGAAGTTTTATGCTCTAGATAAAAATGTGCATACACATCCTATATAGAGATGTATCCACAAAAACCTTCTATATTGCGGTCACGCCATTCTTCATGGTCCATCGACAACCGATCCGTGGAACTTTTGTTGTAAGATCACAAAGGTGGTGTTAGCTTTAGATATAGGGAATCGTCTTCAATGCATTTTTGATACACACAGCTTATTTAGACTGAATATTTCAGAATTATTTGTTGCTCAAATTGGTTTTGGATAAAGGTGTCCTATTTTTGTAACAAAAAGAAAATCTGCACCGAAAAGTGCATAAAAATACGAAAATAAGCCAATGAACCTATGGTGCGCCATAAATTCGTTTTCGTGCATCTGCAGCCCTTCATTATTTCGTGTCTTGTAATTCAGCATGTATAGGCTGTACAAAATGGTCCATTTCATATCATTTTGATAAAAGTGAAAGTTTGGCCCCACAAACCGAACAGCTTGAGGAAGATTCCTTATGTAAAGCGAACACCACCTTTCCTCGCTTAAATGATCACAAATATGGGACTAATAAACCCCTCTGATGCAAGTAAACCCGACATCAGTACTTTAAGTACTTTGATTTTTATATGCTATTTCGAAAGATTAAAAAATATGAAAAAATATATCATGAAGAGGGATATAATTAATCAACTTTTCGTCTAAACTAAGCCGCGCGCCGCTCCCATTTTACTCTGTTTAGAAAGACCACATACGTAGCTACACCATGCCCTTAATTTCAGAGCGGCGCGCGGATTCGTTTTTTTTATATGCTATTTCAAAAGATTAAAAAATATGAAAAAATATATCACGAAAAGGGGTATAATTAATGAAGTTTTTCTCTAAACTAAGCCGCGCGCCGCTCCAATTTTAATCTGATCTGAAAGACCATGTACGTAGCTACACCATACCCTTAATTTCAGAGCGACGCGCGGATTCGTTTTTTTTAATATGTTATTTCGAAAGATTAAAAAATATGAAAAAGTATATCATGAAAAGTGGTATAATTAATGAACATTTCGTCTAAACTTAGCCGCGCGCCGCTCCAATTTTACTCTGTTTAGAAAGACCACGAACGTAGCTACACCATACCCTTAATTTCAGAGCGGCGCGCGGCTTCGTTTTTTTTATGTGCTATTTCGAAAGATTAAAAAATATGAAAAATTATATCATGAAGAGAGGTATAATTAATGAACTTTTCGTCTAAACTAACACGTGCGCCGCTCCCATTTTACTCTGTTTAGAAAGACCACGTACGTAGCTACACCATGCCCTTAATTTCAGAGCGGCGCGCGGCTTCGTCTTTTTTATATGCTATTTCAAAAGATTAAAAAATATGAAAAAATATATCACGAAAAGGGGTATAATTAATGAACTTTTTCTCTAAACTAAGCCGCGTGCCGCTCCAATTTTAATCTGATCTGAAAGACCACGAACGTAGCTACACCATACCCTTAATTTCAGAGCGGCGCGCGGCTTCTTTTTTTTTATGTGCTATTTCGAAAGATTAAAAAATATGAAAAAAATATATTATGAAAAGGGGTATAATTAATGAACTTTTCGTCTAAACTAAGCCGCCCGCCGCTCCCATTTCACTCTGTTTAGAAAGACCACGTACGTAGCTACACCATACCCTTAATTTCAGAGCGGCGCGCGGCTTCTTTTTTTTTATGTGCTATTTCGAAAGATTAAAAAATATGAAAAAAATATATTATGAAAAGGGGTATAATTAATGAACTTTTCGTCTAAACTAAGCCGCGCGCCGCTCCAACTTTACCCTGTTCAGAAAGACCACGAAGGTAGCTACACCATACCCTTAATTTCAGAGCGGCGCGCGGCTTCGTTTTTTTTAATATGTTATTTCGAAAGATTAAAAAATATGAAACATTATATCATGAAGAGGGGTATAATTAATGAACTTTTCGTCTAAACTAAGCCGCGCGCCCCTCCAATTTTACTCTGTTTAGAAAGACCACGAAGGTAGCTACACCATACCCTTAATTTCAGAGCGGCGCGCGGCTTCGTTTTTTTAATATGTTATTTCGAAAGATTAAAAAATATGAAAAAATATATCATGAAAAGTGGTATAATTAATGAACATTTCGTCTAAACTTAGCCGCGCTCCGCTCCAATTTTACTCTGTTTAGAAAGACCACGAAGGTAGCTACACCATACCCTTAATTTCAGAGCGGCGCTCGGCTTCGTTTTTTTTGTGTGCTATTTCGAAAGATTAAAAAATATGAAAAATTATATCATGAAGAGGGGTATAATTAATGAACTTTTCGTCTAAACTAAGCCGCGCGCCCCTCCAATTTTACTCTGTTTAGAAAGACCACGAAGGTAGCTACACCATACCCTTAATTTCAGAGCGCCGCGCGGCTTCGTCTTTTTTATGTGCTATTTCGAAAGATTAAAAAATATGAAAAAAATATATCATGAAAAGTGGTATAATTAATGAACTTTTCGTCTAAACTAAGCCGCGCGCCGCTCCGATTTTAATCTGATTTGAAAGACCATGCACGTAGCTACACCATACCCTTAATTTCAGAGCGGCGCGCGGCTTCGTTTTTTTTATATGTTATTTCGAAAGATTAAAAAATATGAAAAAAATATATCATGAAAAGTGGTATAATTAATGAACATTTCCTCTAAACTAGCCGCGCGCCGCTCCAATTTTACTCTGTTTAGAAAGACCACGAACGTAGCTACACCATACCCTTAATTTCAGAGCGGCGCGCGGCTTCGTTTTTTTTATGTGCTATTTCGAAAGATTAAAAAATATGAAAAAATATATCATGAAGACGGGTATAATTAATGAACTTTTCGTCTAAACTAAGCCGGGCGCCGCTCCAATTTTACTCTGTTTAGAAAGACGACGTACGTAGCTACACCATTCCCCTAATTTCAGAGCGGCGCGCGGCTTCGTTTTTTTATATGTTATTTCGAAAGATTAAAAAATATGAAAAAAATATATCATGAAGTTGGTATAATTAATGAACTTTTCGTCTAAACTATAAGCCGCGCGCCGCTCCCATTTTACTCTGTTTAGAAAGACCACGAACGTAGCTACACCATACCCTTAATTTCAGAGCGGCGCGCGGCTTCGTTTTTTTTATGTGCTATTTCGAAAGATTAAAAAATATGGAAAAAATATATTATGAAAAGGGGTATAATTAATGAACTTTTCGTCTAAACTAAGCCGCGCGCCGCTCCAATTTTACTCTGTTTAGAAAGACCACGAAGGTAGCTACACCATACCCTTAATTTCAGAGCAGCGCGCGGCTTCGTTTTTTTTATGTGCTATTTCGAAAGATTAAAAAATATGAAAAAAATATATCATAAAAAGTGGTATAATTAATGAACTTTTCGTCTAAACTAAGCCGTGCGCCGCTCCCATTTTAATCTGTTTTGAAATACCACGTACGTAGCTACACCATGCCCTTCATTTCAGAGCGGCGCGCGGCTTCGTTTTTTTTATATGCTATTTCGAAAGATTAAAAAATATGAAAAAATGTATCATGAAGAGGGGTATAATTAATGAACTTTTCGTCTAAACTAAGCCGCGCGCCGCTCCCATTTTACTCTGTTTTGGAAGACCACGTACGTAGCTACACCATACCCTTAATTTCAGAGAGGCGCGCGGCTTCGTTTAGACGAAAACTTCATTATTTATACCAATTCTCATGATATATTTTTTTCATATTTTTTAATCTTTCGAAATAGCATATAAAAAAACGAAGCCGCGCGCCGCTCTGAATTTAAAGGCATAGTGTAGCTACGTACGTGGTCTTTCAAAACAGAGTAAAATTGGAGCGGCGCGCGGCTTAGTTTAGACGAAAACTTCATTATTTATACCCATTCTCATGATATGTTTTTTTCATATTTTTAATCTTTCGAAATAGCATATAAAAAAAACGAAGCCGCGCACCGCTCTGAAATTAAGGGTATGGTGTAGCTACGTACGTGGTCTTTCAAAACAGAGTAAAATGGGAGCGGCGCGCGGCTTAGTTTGGACGAAAACTTCGTTAATTATACCCCTTTTCATGATATATTTTTTTCATATTTTTTAATCTTTCGAATTAACATTTTAAAAAAAAACGAAGCCGCGCGCCGCTCTGACATTAAGGGTATGGTGTAGCTACGTACGTGGTCTTTCAAAACAGAGTAAAATGGGAGCGGCGCGCGGCTTAGTTTAGACGAAAAGTTCGTTAATTATATCCCTTTTCATGATATATTTTTTTCATATTTTTTAATCTTTCGAAATCACATATAAAAAAAAACGAAGCCGTGCGCCGCTCTGAATTTAAGGGCATAGTGTAGCTACGTACGTGGTCTTTCAAAACAGAGTAAAATTGGAGCGGCGCGCTGCTTAGTTTAGACGAAAAGTTCATTATTTATACCCATTCTCATGATATATTTTTTTCATATTTTTTAATCTTTCGAAATAGCATATAAAAAAAAACGAAGCCGCGCGCCGCTCTGAAATTAAGGGCATGGTAGCTACGTACGTGGTCTTTCAAAATAGAGTAAAATGGGAGCGACGCGCGGCTTAGTTTAGACGAAAAGTTCATTAATTATACCCCTTTTCATGATATATTTTTTCATATTTTTTAATGTTTCGAAATAGCATATAAAAAAAACGTAGCCGCGCGCCGCTCTGAATTTAAGGGTATGGTGTAGCTACGTACGTGGTCTTTCAAAACAGAGTGAAATGGGAGCGGCGCGCGGCTTAGTTTAGACGAAAAGTTCATTAATTATACCCCTTTTCATGATATATTTATTCATAGTTTTTAATCATTCGAAATAGCATATAAAAAAACGAAGCAGCGCGCCGCTCTGAAATTTAGGGTATGGTGTAGCTACGTACGTGGTCTTTCACAACAGAGTAAAATGGGAGCGGCGCGCGGCTTAGTTTAGACGAAAAGTTCATTAATTATACCCCTTTTCATGATATATTTTTTTCATATTTTTTAATCTTTCGAAATCACATATAAAAAAACGAAGCCGCGCGCCGCTCTGAATTTAAGGGCATAGTGTAGCTACGTACGTGGTCTTTCAAAACAGAGTAAAATTGGAGCGGCGCGCGGCTTAGTTTAGACGAAAAGTTCATTAATTATATCCATTTTCATGATATATTTTTTTCATATTTTTTAATCCTTCGAAATAGCATATAAAAAAAACGAAGCCGCGCGCCGCTCTGAATTTAAGGGCATAGTGTAGCTACGTACGTGGTTTTTCAAAACAGAGTAAAATTGGAGCGGCGCGCGGCTTAGTTTAGACGAAAAGTTCATTATTTATACCCCTTCTCATGATATATTTTTTTCATATTCTTTAATCTTTCGAAATAGAATATAAAAAAAGCGAAGCCGCGCGCCGCTCTGAAATTATGGGCATGGTGTAGCTACGTACGTGGTCTTTCAAAACAGAGTAAAATGGGAGCGGCGCGCGGCTTAGTTCAGACGAAAAGTTCATTAATTATACCCCGTTTCATGATATATTTTTTCATATTTTTTAATATTTCGAAATAGCATATGAAAAAAACGAAGCCGGGCGGCGCTCTGAAATTAAGGGCATGGTGTAGCTACGTACGTGGTCTTTCAAAACAGAGTAAAATTGGAGCGGCGCGCGGCTTAGTTTAGACGAAAAGTTCATTAATTATACCCATTTTCATGATATATTTTTTTCATATTTTTTAATCTTTCCAAATAGCATATAAAAAAAACGAAGCCGCGCGCCGCTCCGAATTTAAGGGCATAGTGTAGCTACCTACGTGGTCTTTCAAAACAGAGTAAAATTGGAGCGACGCGCGGCTTAGTTTATAAAGTTCATTATTTATAGCCCTTCTCAAGATATATTTTTTTCATATTTTTTAATCTTTCGAAATAGCATATAAAAGAAACGAAGACGCGCGCCGCTCTGAAATTAAGGGCATGGTGTAGCTACGTACGTGGTCTTTCAAAACAGAGTAAAATTGGAGCGGCGCGCGGCTTAGTTTAGACGAAAAGTTCAGTAATTATACCCCTCTTCATGATATATTTTTTCATATTTTTTAATCTTTCGAAATAGCACATAAGAAAAACGAAGCCGCGCGCCGCTCTGAGATTAAGGGGTATGGTGTAGCTACGTACGTGGTCTTTCAAAACAGAGTAAAATTGGAGCGGCGCGGCTTAGTTTAGACGAAAAGTTCATTATTTATACCTATTCTCATGATATATTTTTTTCATATTTTTTAATCTTTCGAAATAACATATAAAAAAACGAAGCCGCGCGCCGCTCTGAAATTAAGGGTATGGTGTAGCTACGTACATGGTCTTTCAGATCAGGTTAAAATCGGAGCGGCGCGCGGCTTAGTTTAGAGAAAAACATCATTAATTATATATACCCCTTTTCATGATATATTTTTTTCATATTTTTTAATCTTTCGAAATAGCATATAAAAAAAACGAAGCCGCGCGCCGCTCTGAATTTAAGGGCATAGTGTAGCTACGTACGTGGTCTTTCAAAACAGAGTAAAATTGGAGCGGCGCGCGGCTTAGATTAGGCGAAAAGTTCATTAATTATACCCATTTTCATGATATATTTTTTTCATATTTTTTAATCCTTCGAAATAGCATATAAAAAAAACGAAGCCGCGCGCCGCTCTGAATTTAAGGGCATAGTGTAGCTACGTACGTGGTTTTTCAAAACAGAGTAAAATTGGAGCGGCGCGCGGCTTAGTTTAGACGAAAAGTTCATTATTTATACCCCTTCTCATGATATATTTTTTTCATATTCTTTAATCTTTCGAAATAGAATATAAAAAAAGCGAAGCCGCGCGCCGCTCTGAAATTATGGGCATGGTGTAGCTACGTACGTGGTCTTTCAAAACAGAGTAAAATGGGAGCGGCGCGCGGCTTAGTTCAGACGAAAAGTTCATTAATTATACCCCGTTTCATGATATATTTTTTCATATTTTTTAATATTTCGAAATAGCATATGAAAAAAACGAAGCCGGGCGGCGCTCTGAAATTAAGGGCATGGTGTAGCTACGTACGTGGTCTTTCAAAACAGAGTAAAATTGGAGCGGCGCGCGGCTTAGTTTAGACGAAAAGTTCATTAATTATACCCATTTTCATGATATATTTTTTTCATATTTTTTAATCTTTCCAAATAGCATATAAAAAAAACGAAGCCGCGCGCCGCTCCGAATTTAAGGGCATAGTGTAGCTACCTACGTGGTCTTTCAAAACAGAGTAAAATTGGAGCGACGCGCGGCTTAGTTTATAAAGTTCATTATTTATAGCCCTTCTCAAGATATATTTTTTTCATATTTTTTAATCTTTCGAAATAGCATATAAAAGAAACGAAGACGCGCGCCGCTCTGAAATTAAGGGCATGGTGTAGCTACGTACGTGGTCTTTCAAAACAGAGTAAAATGGGAGCGGCGCGCGGCTTAGTTTAGACGAAAAGTTCATTAATTAAACCCATTTTCATGATATATTTTTTTCATATTTTTTAATCTTTCGAAATAGCATATAAAAAAAACGAAGCCGCGCGCCGCTCTGAAATTAAGGGCATGGTGTAGCTACGTACGTGGTCTTTCAAAACAGAGTAAAATTGGAGCGGCGCGCGGCTTAGTTTAGACGAAAAGTTCATTATTTATACCCCTTCTCATGATATATTTTTTCATATTTTTTAATCTTTCGAAATAACATATAAAAAAACGAAGCCACGCGCCGCTCTGAAATTAAGGGTATGGTGTAGCTACGTACATGGTCTTTCAGATCAGATTAAAATCGGAGCGGCGCGCGGCTTAGTTTAGAGAAAAACATCATTAATTATATATGCCCCTTTTCATGATATATTTTTTTCATATTTTTTAATCTTTCGAAATAGCATATAAAAAAAACGAAGCCGCGCGCCGCTCTGAAATTAAGGGCATGGTGTAGCTACGTACGTGGTCTTTCAGAACAGAGTAAAATTGGAGCGGCGCGCGGCTTAGCTTAGACGAAAAGTTCATTATTTACACCCCTTCTCATGATATATTTTTTTCATATTTTTTAATCTATCGAAATAACATATAAAAAAAAACGAAGCCGCGCGCCGCTCTGAAATTAAGGGTATGGTGTAGCTATACGTACATGGTCTTTCAGATCAGATTAAAATCGGAGCGGCGCGCGGCTTAGTTTAGAGAAAAAGATCATTAATTATACCACTTTTCATGATATATTTTTTTCATATTTTTTAATCATTCGAAATAGCATATAAACAAAACGCAGCCGCGCGCCGCTCCGAAATTAAGGGTATGGTGTAGCTACGTCCGTGGTCTTTCAAAACAGAGTAAAATGGGAGCGACGCGCGGCTTAGTTTAGACAAAAAGTTCATTAATCATACCCCTTTTCATGATATATTTTTTTCATATTTTTTAATCTTTCGAAATAACATATAAAAAAAACGAAGCCGCGCGCCGCTCTGAAATTAAGCGTATGGTGTAGCTACATACGTGGTCTTTCAAAACAGAGTAAAATGGGAGCGGCGCGCGGCTTAGTTTAGACGAAAAGTTCATTAGTTATACCCCTTTTCATGATATATTTTTTTCATATTTTTTAATCTTTCGAAATAACATATAAACAAAACGCAGCCGCGCGCCGCTCCGAAATTAAGGGTATGGTGTAGCTACGTACGTGGTCTTTCAAAACAGAGTAAAATGGGAGCGACGCGCGGCTTAGTTTAGACAAAAAGTTCATTAATCATACCACTTTTCATGATATATTTTTTTCATATTTTTTAATCTTTCGAAATAACATATAAAAAAAACGAAGCCGCGCGCCGCTCTGAAATTAAGCGTATGGTGTAGCTACATACGTGGTCTTTCAAAACAGAGTAAAATGGGAGCGGCGCGCGGCTTAGTTTAGACGAAAAGTTCATTAGTTATACCCCTTTTCATGATATATTTTTTCATATTTTTTAATGTTTCGAAATAGCATATAAAAAAAACGAAGCTGCGCGCCGCTCTGAATTTAAGGCCATAGTGTAGCTACGTACGTGGTCTTTCAAAACAGAGTAAAATTGGAGCAGCGCGCGGCTTAGTTTAGACGAAAAGTTCATTATTTATACCCCTTCCCATGATATATTTTTTCATATTTTTTAATCTTTCGAAATAACATATAAAAAAACGAAGCCGCGCGCCGCTCTGAAATTAAGGGTATGGTGTAGCTACGTACATGGTCTTTCAGATCAGATTAAAATCGGAGCGGCGCGCGGCTTAGTTTAGAGAAAAACATCATTAATTATATATACCCCTTTTCATGATATATTTTTTTCATATTTTTTAATCATTCGAAATAGCATATAAACAAAACGCAGCCGCGCGCCGCTCCGAAATTAAGGGTATGGTGTAGCTACGTACGTGGTCTTTGAAAACCAGAGTAAATTGAGCGGCGCGCGGCTTAGTTTAGACGAAAAGTTCATTAATTATACCCATTTTCATGATATATTTTTCATATTTTTTAATCTTTCGAAATAGCATATAAAAAAGTGCCGCTCTGAATTAAGGACATAGTGTAGCTAAGTACGTGGTCTTTCAAAACAGAGTACATGGAGCGTGCGCGTACGGCTTAGTTTAGACGAAAACTTCATTATACCCCTTCTCATGATATATTTTTTCATATTTTTTAATCTTTCGAAATAGCATATAAAAAACGAAGCCGTGCGCCGCTCTGAAATTAAGGGCATGGTGTAGTTGAAGTACGTACGTGGTCTTTCAAAACAGAGTAAAATTGGACGGCGCGCGGCTTAGTTTAGACGAAAGTCATTAATTATACCCCTTTTCATGATATATTTTTTCATGTTTTTTAATCTTTCGAAATAGCATATAAAAAAAAACGAAGCCGCGCGCCGCTCTGAAATTAAGCACATGGTGTAGCTACGTAAGTGATCTTTCAAAACAGAGTAAAATGGGAGCGGCGCGCGGCTTAGTTTAGACGAAATGTTCATTAATTATACCCCTTTTCCTGATATATTTTTTCATATTTTTTAATCTTTTGAAATAACATATAAAAAAAACGAAGCCGCGCGCCGCTCTGAATTTAAAGGCATATGTAGCTACGTGTGGTCTTTCAAAACAGAGAGTAAAATTGAGGCGCGCGCTTAGTTTAGACGAAAAGTTCATTAATTATACCCCTCTTCATGATATATTTTTTTCATATTTTTTAATCTTTCGAAATAACATATAAAAAAAACGAAGCCACGCGCCGCTCTGAAATTAAGGCTATGGTGTAGCTACGTACCTGGTCTCTCTAAACAGTGTAAAATTGGAGCGGCGCGCGGCTTAGTTTAGACGAAAAGTTCATTAATTATACCCATCTTCATGATATATTTTTTTCATATTTTTTAATCTTTCGAAATAACATATAAAAAAAATGAAGCCGCACGCCGATCTCAAATTAAGGGCATGGTGTAGCTACGTACGTGGTCTTTCAAAACGGAGTAAAATGGGAGCGGAGCGCGGCTTAGTTTAGACGAAAAGTTCATTAATTATACCCCTTTTTATGTTATATTTTTTCATATTTTTTAATCTTTCGAAATCACATATAAAAAAAACGAAGCCGCGCGCCGCTCTGAAATTAAGGGTATGGTGTAGCTACGTACATGGTCTTTCAGATCAGATTAAAATCGGAGCGGCGCGCGGCTTAGTTTAGAGAAAAAGATCATTAATTATACCACTTTTCATGATATATTTTTTTCATATTTTTTAATCATTCGAAATAGCATATAAACAAAACGCAGCCGCGCGCCGCTCCGAAATTAAGGGTATGGTGTAGCTACGTACGTGGTCTTTCAAAACAGAGTAAAATGGGAGCGACGCGCGGCTTAGTTTAGACAAAAAGTTCATTAATCATACCCCTTTTCATGATATATTTTTATCATATTTTTTAATCTTTCGAAATAACATAGAAAAAAAAACGAAGCCGCGCGCCGCTCTGAAATTAAGCGTATGGTGTAGCTACATACGAGGTCTTTCAAAACAGAGTAAAATGGGAGCGCCGCGCGGCTTAGTTTAGACGAAAAGTTCATTAATTATACCCCTTTTCATGATATATTTTTTCATATTTTTTAATGTTTCGAAATAGCATATAAAAAAACGAAGCCGCGCGCCGCTCTGAATTTAAGGTCATAGTGTAGCTACGTACGTGGTCTTTCAAAACAGAGTAAAATTGGAGCGGCGCGCGGCTTAGTTTAGACGAAAAGTTCATTAATTATACCCATTTTCATGATATATTTTTTTCATATTTTTTAATCTTTCGAAATAGCATATAAAAAAAACGAAGCCGCGCGCCGCTCTGAATTTAAGGGCAAAGTGTAGCTATACGTACGTGGTCTTTCAAAACAGAGTAAAATTGGAGCGGCGCGCGGCTTAGTTTAGACGAAAACTTCATTATACCCCTTCTCATGATATATTTTTTTCATATTTTTTAATCTTTCGAAATAGCATATAAAAAAAACGAAGCCGTGCGCCGCTCTGAAATTAAGGGCATGGTGTAGCTACGTACGTGGTCTTTCAAAACAGAGTAAAATGGGAGCGGCGCGCGGCTTAGTTTAGACGAAAAGTTCATTAATTATACCCCTTTTCATGATATATTTTTTCATATTTTTTAATCTTTCGAAATAGCATATAAAAAAAACGAAGCCGCGCGCCGCTCTGAAATTAAGGGCATGGTGTAGCTACCTAAGTGGTCTTTCAAAACTGAGTAAAATGGGAGCGGCGCGCGGCTTAGTTTAGACGAAAAGTTCATTAATTATACCCCTTTTCATGATATATTTTTTCATATTTTTTAATCTTTTGAAATAACATATAAAAAAAACGAAGCCGCGCGCCGCTCTGAATTCAAAGGCATAGTGTATAGCTACGTACGTGGTCTTTCAAAGCAGAGTAAAATTGGAGCGGCGCGCGGCTTAGTTTAGACGAAAAGTTCATTATTTATACCCATTCTCATGATATATTTTTTTCATATTTTTTAATCTTTCGAAATAGCATATATAAAAAACGAAGCCGCGCGCCGCTCTGAAATTAAGCGCATGGTGTAGCTACGTACGTGGTCTGTCAAAATAGAGTAAAATGGGAGCGGCGCGCGGCTTAGTTTAGACGAAAAGTTCATTAATTATACCCCTTTTCATGATATATTTTTCCATATTTTTTATTCTTTCGAAATAGCATATAAAAAAAATGAAGCCGCGCGCCGCTCCGAAATTAAGAGCATGGTGTAGCTACGTGCATGGTCTTTCAGAATATAATAAAATCAGAGCAGCGCGCATTTTAGTTTAGGCGAAAAGTGCATTAATTATACCCCTCTACATCATATGAGACCAATCGGCATTTCATATGTCGAATATCCATTGAATATCCAATATCAA
>JAVTVY010048382.1:0-24566 GCA_036873755.1 Hanleya hanleyi | reverse complement strand
TCTCCGCAGAAAATGAACAAACAAAATGGCGGCTCCAGGATGGTGTGGGGACGCCCTTTCCACATCACGGCGTCGATCCTAACCATAGCGCCATCTGCACACACTGACGCAAGGGAGACAACTCGTGTGGCCCAAGGGTATGGAAATAGCCGTTTTGGACCTAGGGGAGTTACTACTGGTCCAGTGGGGTCGAGTGAGGTATCAATGTGAAGCCTATGTGAGGAGGCATCTGATGGGCTGGGTGTGGGGTTGACATAGCGTCATTCTGCGCATGCGCGGTGGCCCAAGGGTATGGAAATAGCCGTTTTGGAGCTAGCGAAGCCACTAATGGTCCAATGGGGTCGAGTGAGGTATCAAAGTGAAGCTTATGTGAAGGGGCATCTGACTGGACTAGCGGTTTGGGCGTTGTCACCATTCTGCGCATGCGCGGTGGCCCAAGGGTATGGAAATAGCCGTGTTGGAGCTAGAGGAGTTACTCATGGTCCAATGGGGTCGAGTGAGGTATCAACGTGAAGCTTAGGTGAAGGGGCATCTAACTGCACTAGCGGCTTGGGCGTGGTCACCATTCTGCGCATGCGCGGTGGCCCAAGGGTATGAAAATAGACATTTTGGAGCTAGGGGAGTTACTCATGGTGCAATGGGGTCGAGTGAGGTATCCATGTGAAGCTTATGTGAAGGGGCATCTGACTGGACTAGCGGCTTGGGCGTTGTCACCATTCTGCGCATGCGCGGTGGCCCAAGGGTATGAACATAGACGTTTTGGGCTCGAGCGGGGTTTCTCATGGGCCGATGGGATCGAGTGAGGCATCCATGTGAAGCCTAGGTGAGGGGGTTACACTAGGGTGTCGTATCCATTCTGCTGCGCAGGTCACGTGGGGGTTGTGACGTCACTTCCGGTTGGGGTGAATGGGGCGTGACCTTGGGTACATGTCTAGACTTGTTTGTGTGTGTTGATGTACTGGGGGTTTGTTTTTTTCCCCCCACAATGGCGTTCACCTTCGGACGTGGTTTGGTGGGTCTGCGCACAGACGTCACTTTCGGTTTTCACTAAAACTACCTCCAAACCCAGAAGAGTTCCAACGTTCAACCCTCCGGAGTGTTTTCCCGCCCCCGCCCCGGCGCCCCGCAGCGCGCGCGCGCGAGTTCTCCGGAAGTGAGCGTCATCCCCGGCAGTGCCCGCGCGCGCAGGTCAAAAGGTCAAAGGTCACCTCCAGGTCAGACGGTCCAATGTCCAATGAGACAATGTTGCGGCATCGATATAGTCAGAGCTTGAACCCCAAAAAGGGGATTGTAAATGAACCTGGGAAGGATGGGTAGGTCCATTTGGACCAATCAGCGGTCGAGAAAAAAGAGCCAATCAGCGGTCGAGAAAAAGAACCAATCAGCGGTCGAACAATCAGCCAATCGAATTGGGGTACTCACGGTGTGTTTCGCTGACGTCCGCTCCTACATCCGGGTTCTTGTACACCCGGGTAATGTTTTCTGGACATGGATGGGTTACCTTTGGCTCCATTCTAGGCCACTGATTGGCTAATACGGTGTTCAAAGCCAGTTTCATGCATTATGTTCATAGAACTTATAGTGATAATCTATACGTGTTGGACGAGTCTTCACTCACCGTATACACGCACTTTAATGAAATGCCCGCTCCAAACCTAGACCAAAAACACGTACTTGGTCTGTAGGCTGATTTCATTGGCTCTCTATTTTACTATAGTGCTCTTGCATTCTAACCTTGATGGGTTACCTAGAACTTATAGTCATAAACATAATCTATACGTGTTGGACGAGTCTCTTCACTCACCGTATACACGTACCTCAATGAAATGCCTGCTCCAAACCTAGACCAAAGACACGTACTTGGTCTGTAGGCTGATTTCATTGGTTCTCTATTTTTTACTATAGTGCTCTTGCCTTCTAAACTTGATGGGTTACATTTTGACCCCATCCTACACCACTGATTTCAGTTTGACTGAATTTCCACATTGGGCATTGATGCATTAGGAATAAAACACACAAGACAGGGTTTTTTGGTGAGATCTCATTTTTTTTATTCAGTGAACAACAACAACGTGAGAACAACCACGTGAAAACTGAAGCCCAGAACAAGGGGCTTGTAATTAATTGAAGCCCAGAACAAGGGGCTTGCACATTGAAGCCCAGAACAAGGGGCTTGTAAACTTAAGCCGAGAACAGCGGGCGTGTGTACATTGAAAGAACTTAAGCCCAGAACGGGGCTTGTACATTGAAATGATGGGCGGCCCAGTCATAGACGAGTACATCGCGGTCTTCGGCCTTGGGGTACTCGTCAAACATCTGTACGATGGTAGATAAGGGTCTTCCCCGGCATCGATGGTACAGGTAAAACAAGCAATATTGTCCGCACACGCCACTGGTCAGGCTTTGCAACGTTTGACCGTTCCAACACCACGTCTCTGTGCCTTGATCCATGAAGTCTGTTAAATCGGGATGGAGGGGTGGCAGACCGTACGGGTCAAAGTATTCCCCCTGCTGTTCTGTCAAGTACACGGCCACCCAGTGTTCACCGGGTCGATCCATCGGGTCCGTGTTGAGAACGTAAGCAGCAGGATACAAACGGTCTAATGGGAACACATCTCGGGCGAACACCCCTTGAAAGACCATACGTGTCCCTGGGTCATTCTTCAGCACGGTGGTTATCTGGTCTGTATCCATGTTAGGTGGAGAAGTCACACAGCACGTTGCGCGCCTTGTCCACTTGAATGATGTTGTCAAACTCGGCGTAGCAGATCACATTGACGGTGGTCGCCAGGGCTCGTGCAAAGTGGATTTCCAACTGTAAGTTGCCTTGCTTGGCCAGAGCCAGCTGATGGTCGTTCTCTAAGGTGGGGGTCAGATCGAAACAGAACAACGTGTATCCGTTCGCGTAGTCCTCCCGACTGATGAAATTCCCTTCGTCCTGGTTGATTTGACCGGTGGCTGTAAACAGGCTCTGATAGGCTCGAATGAAATTCCTCCGCCCAAAGTTCGGTGTTAAGGCCGTGGCTGGCACCTGTTGTCCATCCACATGCAGGGCCACAAAATTGATGCCGAAATGGTGAAAGTCAAACGGATTCTCTGGGTAGGCTCCGCTGAAACTGGTATTTTCCACACAGGCCAGGATCAATCGCTTGGGTAGTTCCCCCAGGAACAGGTTTTCTTTGTTGGCGCCCATATTTCCAGCAGGCACAGAGAACACTTTGGTTTGTACACGTCGGATAGGGTACTGGGCTGGTTTTGTTTCCAAGGCTTTCATGTGTCCCAATTGAACGGCTGGATTCGGTTTCACTTTTCGGACATACAGGACTGCGTCTTGGATGACAATCTTATAGTCCGCTGCATGCCCCTCTACGTTAGTGGCCATCAAGGCGAAGGTCGGAGGCGCCCGTATCAGTCGGATTTTGATGGGGATCTTGTTCAAGAAGGTACCGGTCTTGCATGAACATGTCTGCGTGCAGTCGACCCATCATATCCACCGAGGCACTGTTCGCAGTGAAAGCCTTCCGTTTGTTATATCCCCCATTGTCCACCGTGTCCATGTGCTCGGGCGTGTCCTTGTAGAATAAAACGGTTGTCAGCTGAGATTTTTTAGCCTCTCGGCCATACGACAACAGGGTCTCGATGTAGGCTCGATACGGGTACGTGTTGGTGGAGTCACTGATGAGTTTGTCGCTGAGAAAAATATCCACCTGTTGAAACATCGAGTGCAGCCAGAGATTCGTCGGGCCCACCGTTGCTTGGTCAACGATTCTGGTGCCAGCTCCATTGACCACCTTGGCTTTCACATACAAGTAGGTATGGGCTAAATCCACATAGGCCGTATCCGCATTACTGATGGTGAACTCGATGGGCCCGGTTTCGTTGATGCTGGAGAGCGGGAGATGCTCCACCCATAATCCTTGTTCGACACTGGTCTGTGTGGGCGGCACGGTCCACAAATCAAATTCACTGTTGGTGGAGGGGCAGGACTCGGCGTGGATCAAGGGCATGTTTTAAGAAAAGATATCCTTTGTCTTCTTCGATGTGCGTCGTCGCTGGGTCGGTCGTCGACTGGTGCGTGGTCTCGGTGGGGCAGCTCTTTTATTCCCTACGGTGCGTTGTGCTTTGGCCACCAAGACGCCTCCCGCTTCTTTGGCCCGCCGTTTCAAGGCTTCTTTGGGTGCCGTACCCCCAAGACATCACCGGCCACTTCCAGTCCACTGCGTACCGCTTGTTTGCCGATTGCTTTCACCCCACGCGTCACCAAGGGCAGGAACGTTTTGACGATGCTGCCGAGTATGTTCCCCAGCCCATGTCCTCGTTGCATGCGTGCACCGCTAAAGACCGGAAAGCCACTCCCGGCCTGTTGGGCATAATAGTCCATATAGCTGCGTGCATCGCACTCGTAAGGTACTTTCATTATGCAAAGTGGGGAGCACGTGCTTGTCGAAAATGAAGTGTCAGCACCACTTTTCCTCGTTCGAATGCCACCGGTCGTCCCGTGTCATCTCTTATATCCACCGTGATCGTGTTGATGTCAGTTTGTCGTACGGGCAAGTAGAGCATGTGGGTGAAACTGTGGGTGACTTGACCTCCATACGTCTTTTTAATGGGACCACCCGTAACAGAGGTGTGTTGATATCGCCCACGATGTGGTTGTCCACCACGTCCGAGTAGACGTAGAGTCCGTACATACCCGACTTCATATCCATCGGCATCTCGCCATGGTGTTCGGTGGGACCAGCGAACGTCTTTAGATCGAAACCCAGCATTTGCTGTAGGATAGGACTCAGTACGACACTCGCCTTGCCGGAGACGATAAGCTCTGCCTTGTCGTTGTGTGCGTTGTAATCGAAGTCCACGTGATTCTTGAAGGGATAGGCTTTGATGGGTTTTGAAGTATTCGTCACCTCCCGTAGAGCCTTATAATGCAACAGTCTTGACAGCCCACCCATGAACTCTTTGGGGGTATCGTATTGGCCTTCGGGCAGGGTGAGTCGGGTGTTTTTGCCTTCGTAGGTCACCTCGTACCAGACTTCATTGGCTCGCACGTTGTACCACGAGTAAGGGTATTGGATATCCACGAGGCCACATTCCCAGCGTCCAGGTAAATGCAACGGTTGCGGTAACTGGGTGACGTACTTGGCCACGGTGTTGTCAGGAAACACATCCAGCGAACTGTTACTGGGTAGGGTCAGGTAAAACATGGCGACTGAGCTGTCCTGCTGCTGCTGTTGGTTTTAATAGGTGTTCCAGGCCTTGGGCGGTTGTGTGCGGCGTCGTGTTCGTCGCGTTGACTTGCTACGTGTCACGGCTCTGGAGATGTGGGGTGTCCTGATCGAGGGTGGTTTTTTAAAGGTTTGAAAAGAAGGTGCCCGTTGTGGTGGTGGTGGAGTTTTGGGGGGTGACTCCGGTTCCCAGTCGGCTTCCCAAGAAGGTTGTGGTGAGAGTCGTGGTGCACGAGTCGGTGAGTCACGCTGCATAAAGGCCCAGCGATGGGGTTCCCCACCAATTCCTGTGGTACATGCATGTCTTTCAAGCCTTGAGCGAAGACCTCCCATCCTCGAGGATCCGTGTGCGATCTGCGTTGACGCATCAGATCATTCACTAAATCCGTCATGTGGGTCCCGGGGACCACCTGATTCTGTACCAGGAGTTCGCCTTTATCATTCCAAGTCATGTTAGGATTCTGTTTCATCCGTTGTAATACCAGGCCAGCTTGTTTCTTGAACGATGCAGGTACACTCTTCAGCACTTCGTCTTCCACCCACTGTGGGGCTGTGGGGGCTACCCCTGGTAATGGCGGCTGTTGGAACGGTGCTGAGGTCGGCGGTCTGTCACGTGGTGTGGTGGTGGTGGTGGTGGTGGTGCTGTTGCTGGGGTAGAGCGAGTTTTGTATTGGTCCATGAACGTCATGTACCGTTGAAGCGTCTCATTGTACCGTTGTACTTTCTCACTGTCGCTTAACCCCGGTCTCTGTAAGATCTGTTGCATCTCTCCATCGAGGGTGTTTATGGTCTTCACCGTAGGTGGGACAGGGTAGGGTGATTGGAGGTTTTGCAGGAAACGAGGTTCGACGAGGACCATTTTTTTCGTGTGGTTCATTGTCGGCCGAAGAGTCCACCCAATACTGGACCCAACACAGAAGCGGCCAACGGTGCTAAGATGGCCCCGAGAAAGCCGCCTTTCTGTAACACCTTTTTCTTTTGTGTTTGAGGGACCCGCTTATGGACTAAGGTTCGGAGACCTGTCTTATGCTTGGCCAACTTGGTCTTCTGAGCCGGAGTCAGTGGTACGTTGCCTTTTAACAGGTTGTACCCGATCTCGCACAGACAGCGTACAAGGTCAGGGTCCGCACCGCGTACAATGGTTCGGACTAACTCGGGTGGAGCCGTCTTCAATACACGGAGCGTGGGAGCGTGCTTCCGTACTCGCGCAAACATCCTGTACAACTAATGTCAGAACCCACAACTCTGCTCCTTTTATCTACCTCAGAGACAAGGTCAACCCTGCTGTGGTATTCATTCTTTTTATTATTCCCCATCATCAAACACACAGACCCCAGCTGGGGGAGCCACTGTGGGTGTGTTTACATTATTTTTGCATGTACACGTGTTGGGTCTCTCCGGGAAAGATGCCGGTCCGTAGTCGAAGATGTTCGGGGGTGGCTTGCTTGAGGTCGAAGAGCATATACCCGTGCTGAGGGGTTGTGGCATCTTTGAAGGCTTCCAACACAAACGGTGTGCGGCCGGGATACATCTGTCTCGCCAGGTGCAGCAGTTGAGTGGTATCTCTCGGGTTTTTGAAGACCACCAGGTAGTGGGCATTTAAGCTGATATTCCGATGTTCTTTGTTTTTACTGAACAGATTCTGCACAATGTAGATGATGCTGAGCCGTCGATGATGGCTGCCTTTGGTAAAGAGTTGGGTCACCCGACTGTCCGTCTCCGCCATGAGATCATCCAGAACCACCAAGGTGTCGGGTTCCAAATCGGCCAGGTTGGGTAGGCCTTCCACGAACGTGATGTGGGGCATTGCTGCATACGCTTCCTGCCATTCTCCGTAACACCACACGACTCGGGCAATGGGTGGAGTGATCATGCTGTCGGCGTGTTGAAGGAGCTTCCGGACGAAGTGCGTTTTGCCGGAACCCGTCGGTCCTGCGATGACGCAAGTGAAGGGATGCTGCCACCCAGGGTCCATGGTTCGAGGTGTATCCGTTGTCGTGGTAACCCGCTCTTGTAAATTTCGTACGAGTGAACTGGAGTGGTGGTGGGTACAACGTCGGTCGTCGTTGTCTGTTCACTGCGAGGGATGATGATGGGGGTGGGTACAACGTGGGTCGTCGTTGTCGGTTCACTGTGAGGGATGAAATCCGGTGGGTGTTCAGACGTAGTGGGCGTACTTGGTGTAGGTGTAGAGCTTGGTGTGGAGCTCGTTGTGGCTTGTACAGGGGGTGTGGTGGTGATGACTGGGCTCGATACGACTGGTGCTCTCTGTAGACCGGTTTCACTGATGGCTGGTGTTCTCAGTTGGTTAAGTAACGTGCTGACATAGGCTACGTCGTAAAACACACCTCCGTACAACACACTCAGCAGGGTTAGCAATAGCACCCCAAAGCCCACTTGTGCTTTGCGCGTTTTGGGAGACGCTGTGTTCAGAGGCAGCTGCTGTTTGTCCATAGCACTGTGGTCGGACGTGGAATGAAGGAGGACGGCAGTGGTGTCTGGCTTTATAGTCGTTTCACCTGGTTGGCAGCGACCCAGGAATTGAAGGAACTGGGCCAACCTTGCCATTTCACGAAATGAAACAGTTTGCCACGTCGACGTTCCGTTTTCAAAATCTGCTCCACCGTGTAGTAGTCTTGCTGTGTTTTTACAACAGGCTGTAATTCCGTCTCGTAAAACGTCCCTAGCAACGTTTCCCCTTGGAGATCTTCCAGTTCATAGACTCGCCGCTGTCGGGGTAGGCGCCGTTTAATCAGGAAGTGCTCATCGCTCCAGTTGGGCAAGTAACTTTTCTCGAACTTGCCCTTGACTTTACTGATCCGTACAGGGTCCCCGACCTTGTACACCGCCTTCGTCGTTCGCTGCGATGGCCTGGGGTACAAGACACGCCGGACTTGGGCTTCATTGCGTTGGGTCACGGTAATGGGGGCTCTCTCTATACTCCGATGATAGGCTCGATTGTAACCACTCACCAGTTTCGGGAGAACATCGATGTACCGCCTTGTATTCTTATAGGTGAAATATTTATACATGCGGCCTTTGAATGTCCTGTTGAACCTTTCCACCACGGAAGCCTTGGTCTCGTTGTACGTATGGAAGAAAACACCTTCTGGGCTTTCAGAAACTGTTGGAACGGTCTGTTGAGGAATTCCGTGCCTTCGTCGGTTTGCAAATACAAAGGTTTGCGCCCGGTCTTGAAGATGTCTTTGAACGCCGCTATGAGATTTGCCCCCGTTTTCGTCCGGATGGGTACCACCCACGCATACTTGGATAGGATATCGATGCACGTCAAGATATACCGATTCTCATCGTTGTGTTTGGCAAAGGCGCTCATATCGACCAAATCCGCTTGCCACTGGGCATCTATTCCTCCCACGATGACCCGGTTCCGTAGAAAATGGCGACGGACAGATCGATGTAAGGTATAGGTGTCTTGTCTTCTTAACCAATCTCGGACTTGGGCACGTTGTATCCCCTGGGGTTTGGCCGCTCGATAGAGAGCCGACAATGCACTATAGGCCGCCGGACTGTCGGGACTGTAGTATAAGTTATCCAACACCTTCTCCCAGCGCTTCATGGTGACAAAATGATGATGCACCCTGGCTCTATCGTTTATTTATAACGGGTATATCTTGGGCCGGAGTTTCTTTCTGATTTTCTTCATTGGCTTTCACAGTGTCCATGGTAAATGACCAGTCCAACTCGTCTGATGACCGCTTGATAAGCACTTCATCCACATCTACCAATGCAGACCATAGATCAGGGTGAAGGGTAAAATGCACTGTACCCCCATCTAGCCGAGCCAATTGAGCAAAGAAAGGACCGCGTCGGATGTACACATCGTGACACAAGTGGATGAGGTCGCCGTCCAGTTCACCAGACAACACCCGTTTGAATTTGGTCCAGCCCTCTCGGGACAGACGAATGTGAGCCGGGCACGGTTGTGTAGGGTCCGTGTCTCTCACCTCCTCCATGATATCGACCTTATCCGCATACACGTGCAGGAAAACCTCGGGGGTCAAGCTGAGATACGCCAGTATCATATGCTCCGCCATGGTCAGTACGTGAATGGTACCAGATTTGACTGTCTCTCGTATTTATAGGGAGAACCCCGTGAGATGAAAGGATCAGGTGGTCATATCACTGGGCTGACTGAGTCTAGCTGGGTAATCAATGGCATCGTCGTCGGGTTCATGTAGTTGTTCATTGGGTTCTGCCGCCGATTCTCTCAGGGCACGAGCCCACTCCAACTCGTCTGATGACCGCTCGTCCGGTGTAAACAGCTGGTCCACGATAGACACCACGTTCTCGAAGGCTGTCCACAGATCGGGGTCTAGTGTGAAGCTTCGCGTAGCATCTTGGTAGCGGCCCAGACGTGGGAAGAAAGGTCCACGGTATACGTAGATGGCATTGTCTATGTGGATGACGTGTCCATCGAGCTCGCCGCTCAACACCCGTTTAAATTTGGTCCAGCCGTCACGGTGTAGCGTCACCGTATTCGATACGGTCTCAGCGGGCGACCAGCAAACTCCACGGTCTTCCACCAGGGTGACTTTATCTTCATAGACGTGTAACCCCACCCGGGGTGTAAGGGGCAGGATGGCTCGTAGGATGGGTGACATGCTTGACCCAGTGACGATCGTTGAATGACACACACTCTGTCTCACCCTCGTATTTATAGTCCCCACTGTCAATACCACAGCGCCAGGGTCAATAGGGCACAGACTAGTGTGAGGCCAACCAGCCGGCGCTGGTTCCGGCGTGAGCGCTCCTGGTCCATAGCGCGAGCATCAAGGATGGCTGTCATAGTCCAGTAGTGGTGAGTGATGGCACGCCTCTCCATCGAGTGCACTCTGTGGAGGACCGCTTCTGTGAACTCGTTGAGGATCTGGCGTCGTCCCTCGTTGTCGTCGCCATCTGCAAACATGGACCGGACCACTGCTCGGTAACCCGTGAGTGAATTCACCACGGTGGCATGCTGTACAATGCGAGTCGCATAGGGCTGGGTCTCCGTCATGGCTCTGCGACCGTAGAAATGAAGGTGTACGATCCAGAGAGACGTGTTTTATAGACCATGTCACACATGCGCGCCTAGCTCTACGGGTGTAGTCCGTGATACGTACTATTCTGATGGGTTAGTCCAAAATAGAGAGCAACAACAACAACACAGATTACAGATCAATCCTTTTATTATGCGTGAACATCATAGGAATGCATGTACTGACCTGTCTGTGGGGGGTTCCCACAATGGCGTTCACCTTCGTGTCTTTTCGGGTACGTCCGTGTCTTTTCGGTAAAGCCCGTGTCTTTTCGGTAAAGTCCGTGTCTTTTCGGTAAAGTCCGTGTCTTTTCGGATCGGTGACGTCCGTGTCTATCATCCGGGCACTTCGCGTCTGCGCCTGCATTGGGTATGTATCAGGGTCTTCATACGCGCGCGCAATGCGGCTCAGTCGTACACCAGTACACCAGTCTCGATCCTCGACTTGGGGTAGAGTGTGCTAAAAATAGATTACCAGCTAGCGTGCTATAAAAGGGAAGCGGCCTTGCCATTTCATCAGACACTCTATCAACCACCAAGATGTTCATTTGCACAACTTGCCAGAAGCAGTTTACTCGTCTAGATAATTTACGACGCCACGAGGCCTCCACCCACAACGATGGACTGTATACTTGTATAACCTGCGCACGGTCATTTAATCGGGAAGATGCTTTACTGCGCCACGAACGTTCAATTCATGGGCCACCCAAGCGTCCATGCGAGGATTGTGATCAACTCTTCAAACGACGCAGTCAGTTGCTGCGACACCAACGGTTGATTCATGGTCCGTCTCTACGGTTTGAGCGACAACTTCCTACTGAAGAGGAGCCACGGAAGGTGAGATCCAGTGAAGATAAGCCCGGGGAGACGAACGCCACTGGTGATGCGATGAAGGCGAGCCCGTCTATACCCACAGTTCAGAAGAGCCTGAATATCCAGCCGGACCCCAGCGTTACGGTTTCGAGTCCTGACAACATCGAACATTTTCTGGTGGAGCCCATAAATGTTCCTAGCGATCTCTTACAGGACAACCATCCAATCAGTGACATCGATCGGCGCCATTGGTCCATGACACGGTACTGTTTCCACCCTCAAGATATCTACAATTTCCCACTGACCAACCGCACCTGTCTACGCAGCTACGTGGAAGCCATCTTCAACGATCAAACTACGGCCTTTACATTGAATGTCGCTTTCGGGTACATCTTACGTCACAAAAGACGGACCAGTTACAGTATTATTATCCCAGTGCCAACAACCATGTGTTTGACCAGCCGGTCACCATCATTAACCGGGGGTCACTAGAGACGATGCTGGAGATACTGGACACCGTGGAACCCTTGAGATGGGCGCATCGTCAACGCCCCAACATTCAATGGGTGGTAGAGAGGGTAACCAATGTCACGTTTTTCCTGACCAAGCTGACCGATCACCCCCATCGGTTGAATGCGTCACCCGTGCACTGATGAATATCATGCCGTACACACACTCTATGTCTACATGCTGCTCGCTGACTTGAGCTCAGTAAACCCTTGTACCTAATGTGACAATGTGTTAAATAATAAAATATGGTGTTTGATATTTCAATTTGTTTTGCTGTGAACATACTAAACATACCCAGGGCGGCTCCCCCAGCCTGGGTATGATGTAACATTGGGGATAATAAACTATATAAACATTGCTGAACTTGTCGTTATTCATATTGGACCGTCTGACCTGGAGGTCACCTTTGACCTTTTGACCCGCGCGCGCGGGCACTGCCGGGGATGACGCGCACTTCCGGAGAACTCGCGCGCGCGCGCTGCGGGGCGCCGGGGCGGGGGCGGGAAAACACCCCGGAGGGTTGAACGTTGGAACTCTTCTGGGTTTGGAGGTAGTTTTAGTGAAAACCGAAAGTGACGTCTGTGCGCAGACCCACCACACCACGTGAACGCCATTGTGGGAGAAAAAAAACCCCCCAGTACATCAACACACACAAACAAGTCTAGACATGTACCCAAGGTCACGCCCCATTCACCCCAACCGGAAGTGACGTCACAACCCCCACGTGACCTGCGCAGCAGAATGGATACGACACCCTAGTGTAACCCCCTCACCTAGGCTTCACATGGATACCTCACTCGATCCCATCGGCCCATGAGAAACCCCGCTCGAGCCCAAAACGTCTATGTTCATACCCTTGTGCCACCGCGCATGCGCAGAATGGTGACAACGCCCAAGCCGCTAGTCCAGTCAGATGCCCCTTCACCTAAGCTTCACTTTGATACCTCATATGACCCCATTGGACCATGAGTAACTCCCCTAGCTCTCAAAATGGCTATTTCCATACCCTTGGGCCACCGCGCATGCGCAGAATGGTGACAATGCCCAAGCCGCTAGTCCAGTCAGATGCCCCTTCACATAAGCTTCACGTTGATACCTCACTCGACCCCATTGGACCATGAGTAACTCCCCTAGCTCCAACACGGCTATTTCCATACCCTTGGGCCACCGCGCATGCGCAGAATGGTGACAACGCCCAAGCCGCTAGTCCAGTCAGATGCCCCTTCACCTAAGCTTCACTTTGATACCTCACTCGACCCCATTGGACCATTAGTGGCTTCGCTAGCTCCAAAACGGCTATTTCCATACCCTTGGGCCACCGCGCATGCGCAGAATGACGCTATGTCAACCCCACACCCAGCCCATCAGATGCCCCCTCACATAGGCTTCACATTGATACCTCACTCGACCCCACTGGACCAGTAGTAACTCCCCTAGCTCCAAAACGGCTATTTCCATACCCTTGGGCCACACGAGTTGTCTCCTTTGCGTCAGTGTGTGCAGATGGCGCTATGGTTAGGATCGACGCCGTGATGTGGAAAGGGCGTCCCCACACCATCCTGGAGCCGCCATTTTGTTTGTTGATTTTCTGCGGAGATACACGGGACAATAAACGCTCGACCCTAGGGTGGTACAGATGCTAGACTGATCCTATTAACATAGTACAACACCTATAGATTATGTTTATTATTATTATATGGCTTAGAGGTTTTTTTTTAGGGTAATGTGAGGGGTTTTTCTCCCCGTGACCTCCCCACCGCCTCGTTTGCTCCCTTGCGCCGCCATTTTGAACCCACCACCACCACCCACAGGCCGCCATTTTGAACCCACCACCACCACCCACAGGCCGCCATTTTGAACCCACCACCACCACCCACAGGCCGCCATTTTGAACCCACCACCACCTCCCACAGACCGCCATTTTGACCACCCCACACCCAGCCCATTAGATGCCCCTTCACATAAGCTTCACTTTGATACCTCACTTGACCCCATCGGACCATTTTATCTAGGGACTACTTTTTCTCCGCGGAAGGTTTTTCCCGCGACCGAATCACCGCAAGACATGACCGCATCACCGCGGATGAATACATCTTTGACCTGGGTCACGTGATATGCAAATTTGGAACTCTCCTGTGCTGGAGGTAGCTTTTTGGTCAGAGGTCAAAATACTCGCTTCTCATTGGCTGTGTGACCTCCACGTGACCTCCACAAAATATGCAAATTTCTGAGGTCAATATGGTTCAATTCACCCTTTGTATACTACTTGCATGAGGTCTATTTGAAGTATTGGCGCACAAACTACTTTCTGAGTTGCCCGAACAACTGAAACGTTTAGGAACGATTCAACCGTACTGCCGCTACTAAAATGTTCAGAATATTTCGTATATATAATGTACCTGCCAACGTATGAAGTGTTATGGGTTAATTCGTCCATCATTCTGCACTTTCAGGATGAGAAAACTCAAACAGTTACAGCGAAAGGTACACTGAACATGGTAAGTATATAATATGCCAAGACTATCCTCATTGCTGCTTTGGGAGAAAGAATTTCAACTTCCGTCTGTAATCAATTTGAATTCCAAGTTACGGGTCGAATTATTATTTCAGGTACTGACGATTTAAAAACAAAAAGACTGTGCATATTTAGCCGAACATTTCCACACAACTTTGGAGGAAGAGGACTTTCCCGATGTATTTTGAAGAACCTGACTCCACCAGAGCTAGTCAGCATTAATCATCTAGCGGTGAAATATGAAAACATAAACGTTTCAAATACAATCTAGCACATTTTTTGTTTGGCTATGTAGTTATCTTTAATCCTCTGTAATTTAGGAATTTTCATTTTTATCCCCTGGATAGTTTATTTTACAGCAATGGCAAGAATCTCCGCAACAAGAATGAATAGGTTTGGATCTCTCCGTTGACAACCACAATTTAGGTTGTAAAAATCTTGAATATATATCCGTTGTACATAGCACCGATTGTCGAGTCATTTCGATCAACTCCAAAAATAAATGATTTTAACAACATTTTCGATATAATCACAGGTGACCGAATCGAAGGCTTTTACGAAATCTATTAAAACCTATTAATATATGTTTTCTTCTGTGTAATTTATCAGCTCAAATAAGAGCATCGTTATATTGCGCCAATAAAAGATCCCTGCATAAAACGTTTCTGTGGTTCACCAATTACCAAGGTGAAACCTCACTGATTTTGTTTGTTATACGGGTTGAAATAATGTATTAAAGCCTTAATAAAGACATCGGACGCCAGTTTTCAATTCTTGGCTTATTTGCGAAGATATATGAAACTTTGCTGTCCGAATGGTGAGAGCGTTCCTGTTTTAAAAGTATACTTGACATAACGTGGAATGGATACTGGAATGTCATCCCCCCAAAATACTATAATTCAACTGAGAATCCTTCAGATTCGTTTGATTTTCTGCTTGTCATTTGTTATGTGACCTTAGCATAAGTTAATTTAGCAAATGTGGTCCTTCGCAGGAGATATTATTTTCTTTTTTCTCATTTGAGGGCTGTACCGAGTGGTTTTGAAAAATGCCATCATTGAATCAAAAAGACTATTTTTCACAAGGAAATTTCGCATCCATGAAAGCAAACGAAACAATGGATAACAAAAACGAGAAAAGAGTTTGACAGATGTCCGCAAGATGTTAAGTTCCTATCGTTGAGATTTTAAAGCTGGCGAATATTCCTTCGACATAATGATAAATGACTTGACTACTTAAGATTCAGGATGTAGATAAGTCAGACTTCAATTGGCAGTTACATTTGAACATAATGAGGATTTGTGAGACAGACTGATCAATCAGCCCGTTGTCTTGGGTGATCGGTTAAGACACGAATCGGTTGTGCTGGAGATATTCAGTTGTTTTCTGTCGTCAACCGTGATCAATACTGGAACCAGTTTCCTGATAACGGTTTGGGATACTAATCGAGACGGAAGGTGACATGGAAACAAGAAGTGAGGTTTCTCGGTCTGTGTTAATGAGTTACTCTACAAATGAGATGATCTATGTATGGGTACATGTATTCTGAAACAAATACCGTTATTAGTCGATTTCGTTGTCAGAAATGGAAAGACCAGTATCTGTTGTGGAATAAAAGTGATCATTCTGGCATTGAACGAATCACACTGGATCAAGCTCTTGTGTGGAGACCAGACATCATTCTCTACAACTCGTAAGTATTCCAGTCTGCGGACAACGACGTTCACTTACTCACATTCTTAACCCACCAGAAATAAGCTCACATTTAAATTATTTTTGGCAATGATGTTATTTGAACATAGACAGTCTGACCGGAAATGAATCATTTTACTACTTTGCTCGTTGCAATTCTGATGGCTTATTTAACAATTTTAAATAAATTACTGTTTTGAAATAGATATATTAAAATACGATTCGGAATTTAACATGTGTTGTAATGGCTCATCAATGATCATGATTTCAAAGATTGGGCCAGTATTGAATGTGTTAAAATGTGTTGTTGAAATGAAGTCACAGTCAAAATAAAATCACAGAAAATGATTTGGAAATTCGTTTTCATACAAAAAGACGTGTTCTTGATCATCGTTAGGATGTTGGTTTGCAGACATCATTTAAAGCGACTCACGGCATATCTTCGCATTCTCTTGCAAGACTTGCTTTTTTGATTAGCTGATACATGTACCTACACGTGTTTATCATATGTGTTGTCACCCAATGCAAAAACCAAATTATTATATACACGGATAGAAGACACACAACAAATTCCTGTACTAATGAACGTAATAATGTAGCTGACACTATCTGTGACATACAGGCATTGTCTATTTTTAGGGTTACATCTATGAGTGAACCTATCCAGACAGAACAAAATCGGGTAAAGCTGTTTCATGATGGCTCGGTTAACTGGGACATCGATGGAACGTTCAAGGTGAACTGTATGATGGACTTTAGCATGTTTCCTTTCGACGAGCAGACTTGTGCCTTCCAGATAAGCAATAACAAATATACTTACCAGGAAGTCGATTCCGTGGTAGACTACAGCGTTGCTAAGAAAGATAAATCGAATTTTACTATTGCAGAGATGTACGAGAATGGGAAATGGCAGGTTCTGGATTATACCACCTCAACTGAAACCTTTGACGATTTGAAGTTCTCGGAGTTCATATTACGCCTCAAACGTCGATCTATATTCTCTGTGATGAGCGTGGTATTTCCCAGCACCCTTCTGACTGGTTTAGGAAACTGCCTCTTTCTCATCCCTCCCAACTCCAGTGATCGAGTGGCCGTGGGTACCACTCTAGTCTTGGCCTACACCGTCTTCATGCTCCACGTGACCCAGAACACTCCAGCTACAATTGGATCCGTCCCCTTCATCAGTGAGTTCGGACGGTTTATCTTTACTGGAGGAGGGTGACTCCAACTATGCTAGTGAAAAACATTTTTAGATCAATATTTCGACATATATTTATTAATGTCATCTTCGTTACCCTCCTTCTGCATTATACCAAATTTAGTCAGATTAGAAGTTTAGCCCGCGTGCCTTGGTATTTCTGCACATGGCTTTGTAACTTGCTTTCGTGAAGTGCGCAAATTCGGAAAGGTACTGATAGTCGCTACCAAGGAAAAGCATTCGTTGGCAGACTAAATGTCGTAAGACTTTGATTCCTATCACATCGATTCTTGTGGATCTAATGCAATCTACATGCAGTTTTGTTTTGTGGTCGGGATATTCGGGATATCAGCCAACTGGGATAGTTTTTTAGTCAATCAAATATTAGCAAATATTAGAATTTGACCTTGATAAAATAGGTCCAGGTCGGTCATTTTAAATAGACTTCTGACCCTTCACCAGATGCATACGTGGTTGTGGTATGAATTTACAATGCCTGGCTATAATCCTTCTTGAGATATCGTGTCCACAAGTAAGATGGACAAACGGACAGACAGACGACGCTGACGACGACAATACCCTTCGGGCAAAATTTTCCCGGACGTAAACGTAGCCCGGACTCCTATGGTATTTAATCTGGCGACCCGGCGGCGGCTCTCTTCGACCCGGTGGCGGCCTCCTTACAATTAATTCGGCTCTTTTTCGGTCCGACGGAGGCCTTTTGCATTATTTCTTCTCCAAATATTTTTGCGGCTTCTCACCTTGGAATTGCTGTACATCTGCGTCGTTTCGGCCGGAGAGTGTCTTTATATAGGCCCTCTGCTCTTCTGCGTATAAAGGTAGAAACAGTCGTCGAAAACAGCAGCGCCCTCTGTTACTTTTGGCAAGAAAGTGTAGCCTATATAGGATTGGACCCTTCTACGGAGGGCCAATGTCTGGCTGATGCAGCAACAACAACATTTTCCCAGTTTGACGCCAGATTTTGAAATTGAAAACGAGGCCACGCTATGTCATCAGTCAACTGAGACAGTCACGTGGTTGTGTATAAAGATTGGGGTGGCTCCTATAAATAGTGATCCAACGAGAATGCTCGTCTTAGTTTAAAATGGCGGGGTCGCATGACCAATCACTGAAGGGGAGACAGCTGGAACAGGGGGGAGGGAATGTCACATTCAAGTTTGTTTCACTCCTATGGTGCCAGTCAGTTCGGTTGGTGGAGGAAGCCAGAGAGAACCACCGCCCTTCGGCAAGTAACTGACAAACTTTCACACATGGACCAGCTGGGCTCGAACCCGTGCCGGTTCAGCGGTGTGAGGCTAGCGGTCACCAGCGAAGCGCCTTAGACCCAATCTTAATAAATTAATATCCTATCAATGCTCTCCAATCGTACATGTCGCTATATAGGATCTTACGTCAACCTGTAACCATCTCGGTCATCTATACGCGGTAAGACTGACCCTGGGATCGTGTGTATCCATGTTCAGCCTACTTTCGGCAACTGCCAGAGGGAATTTCCATAAATCAATATCACGTGACATCGTCAGCCAATCAGCTAAAGTCTACCGACGTAACCCCAACGTAACTCGCCATTTTCGAGTCATGTGATGAACTACTTGTTCAAAATTTCAGATCCACCACACCTCTTGGATGATACGAAAGTTATACATACCTATATATTTTGTAAGCCCAGGCAATATTTGTTTCAGAAGTGGTATGAAAACCTGTAATTTATCAGATTTCTCGAGTCTGTTCTCCGCCGGATGAAGGCCGAACAGAATCCGGTAAAGTACCGGATATCGCTCCGAAATAATGGAGACACACGATTCGCAAGCCATCTTATGGATGGCGAAGTGTACGCAAATGGATCTTACGTATTTCAATTGAATTTGGTGTTCTGGGCGCCCATAACCATGGATATTTAAAAGCATTATGACATCAAGGTCGCATCTGGACTCATCCATTTGCAGTCGGGGAGGGGAGATAGGTTGACTGTGTCCATTTACCCCAATGTTTACACCAAAGATCAGTCCATATATCTACCCCGTATTATGGTGCCACAATGTCGGGACCGCGGCAACATGAAAAGACACCCGCCCAGCGAGCCGGCTAATTCCGCTGAGCCAACCAAAATTTCTTTGTCATCAATGTTCCCTTCAAAGCACTATGAAGCTTTCTCGGGATTGGTCAACACGCGAGTTAGTGCAAGCCTGTTAGATCCTACAAGCGAAATATCCAAATGGGGAGCTGATAGGATTTAATTTTAATTAGATTGGCCTTAGACCACTCGGCCACCGAGGGCCCCAGCTGGAACAGTACGCGTACACTGTCTGTTAATATCTTGATTTAACAGAGAGTCGTACAGTCTACAAGAAAGTGTCGCTCTTCTGAATGTGAGGTAGAAAATAGTCCACAAGCGCTCTCCTTCACAGGGTGTTTTCCAAGGCCATAATTTCAGCACTCCCCGATCAACCTATCTAGACTTCGCTGGGAAAATATGGCTTCGGAACAGACTTAACATGTAAATCTCAGCCGCCAACTCTCCCTAGTAGTGAGGTGGCTTAGCAAAAAGATCGTGACACGCTGGACCAAAGCACCAAATTTGGCACATCCATCACTTGAGGCATACAGAACAATATCAGAAGGGGTGCCCATTGCTCTGGGCCGTGTGACGCCCTCTGGCCCCCAAAAGGGCATCTAAGGGAAAATATTATCATTGAAAAAATAGTTGGCTTCCCAATAGCTTCATGATTTTGTTATCCTTGAGGATAGGAAGCTTTAACTTGCCACATTATATCTTTGGTTCCTGCGCTACAATAAAATGTAACAAAATTGAAGATGGGCTCTATGATGATGTCACAGTGACGTCATGTTATAAAAATAAGCCATTTTATTGACGATTTTTCAAATTTTGTATTTGTGCTATTTTCTTCGCTCAAATTGCCTTGTAAGTCAGTAAATAATCATCTGATATGAAATAAAATATTATTATGCACTTTCACGTAGACAAAATACACCAATTTTGAAGAAAATACGACAAAAACACAACTGTCGTCCATTTTGAATTTACCCATGATGCTCTTCTCCGAGAATTAAATGGCCCTAATATGATTTGCTATATGGACACAAAGTGCCAGCTCTCAACACTTCCGAGCATCAGAGAAAATTTTATTGGGAAGAGCGGGAGGGGATGAAGGTGAATCCAACAATAACAATTGAATACAGGATCCTCCCTATTCAGTATCATTTTACTAGTGGGTGTGCCTGCAGAACCGGCATATAATTGGAGTAGTGCACGTGTCCTGAACCATGCACATGTAAATGTGTAAATATAATGGTATTGTCACCCAGTGGGAATAAGGTGTAGTTTCAGACCCCTCCCCCAATCTGCCTCTAAACCTGAAATCGTCCTAAGCACCCTCGGTCATGTCAATAGCGACGGATAGAAGTCAACGTGTTATTTTAATGTTAATTTCATGTTACTGTCCCTCAATGGGCGTTATATGCACTTTCCGATCCTTTTTCTGTGTCTATTCACTCTCTGATATCCCTATATTTATCCTGAAAATGTTTGACCGAAAAAAAAACCCCAATATTGCGGGCCTCTATTTTCACACTTGGTATTCCCACAGCTATCTTGACAAAGTTCCATGAACATTCCACCAAAGCTGTGTCCATTCAATGATAATATATAGACAAGTGCTACAACATGTTACTTGTATGTTGCGCGGGTGATTGGGTGGGTACAGGTTCCTGTTGCTTCAAAGCATTTTGCTGAGAAGCAACAGGAACTTGATAATGTGATGTCTAGCACTGTAATAGCATTTGTCTTTATTGCACCATGTAAGCGTCCTGCCTGTGTCTTGTGTGCTGTCCTCGGTGTTTTATAGGGTGGATGGAGGGTGTCTGGTTCCATGCTGCTTCAAAGATTTCTTCTTTGAAGTAACAGGAACATAACTTGGCTGGGTGGTGCTTAGTTGGTTCGTCGCGATATAGCTGAGATATTGTTGAAAGCCACGCTAAATTCTATTCACTCTCACCCTTACTTGTATGTTGCATGTTCTCGGTCTCCATTGGGCGTTAAATGTTCTTTTGATTCCTTCTTGGTTTAGACTCTCTTTAATTTTCTGGCCATACAGCTTTGTTAGCTATCCTGACGTAATTTGATGGCCTTCCAATAAAAAATCCCGGCCTCCAACAGGCGTAAGATGCCCTTTTTGGGATTGTTCTTTTCAGTTTCACCCTCACTGACTCCAACACTCTTCAGATGAAGATTCGTACCATTTCATGCAATAATTTTGGCTTTTTTCGGCGGTCACAAATATACAAACAGAGACGTATAGAACTAAACACAATTCCCCGGCCCGTGTAACACTTGTTAATTCAGCTATTCTTCTCTCGAACTTAAAAGTAGAAAGATTGAAATTGGAGCGATATGCAAGAAGTGGGGAAAATTGACGTCTGGCGACTAAAAAGCAACCATATGACTTAACAGGAAAGCTTCCCTTGGCACCTCACCGGCAGACCCGAGAATACGGTGGATTCTCAGTCGTAGCCTTAGTATCTCAGCCGCGCTTTGATTGCAGCTGTTAATATGGAGACTATGAAGTATCCCCACGGCCCCTAGCAAAGCCTTAAGCGGAATTAGATACGCTAGCTCGTGAACTGTGATGACAGATCAACTCAAACAAATAACTCATCAGATAAATGGATGAGCATCAAGGACGTCTGATGAAGTAAACGCCTCAACATGGGGTGAATCTGGTAAATGCTAGAATACCTTTAAAAAACTGTCCAGTCTTTGACATTTCCATCTTCTTTTTTTCATTTTACGATATGAAAAGCTGAATTGTCAATTTTTACATGGATAAGGGGCGATTGTTTCCTTTTACACAGGCGATTATGTAAACCTAATTGGTATAGGTGGTTTCAGCCACCCGGCTCTCCCTTCTCAAAAAACTTTTCCCTGATACTTCAAAATGAAGAAACGTCGAGGGCTGTAACTTAGAGCAGTTATAGCTTATGATACTGATGTTATTTTTGAGCCTGTAGCATAAAACTCGGAGCACAGCTTCATGAGTAAATTCATAATGGATAAGATTAGGGTGTACCAGAAAGTTCTGTTTTCATCGTATTCCTTCGAAATTAATGTGTTGTTCTTCGTAAAAGTGCTCAAAAGTATTTTATCTCAAATAAGATGATTATTTACTAATTTACCAGGCAGTTTCAGCGAAGAAAATTCCACAAATAAAAAATGGGAAAAATCGTCCGCAAAATGACTTATTTTGGGAATATGATGTCACTGTGATGTCATCATGGCCGCCATCTTGGATTTTGTGACATTTCCCGGTAGCACATGAACCAGTGATACAGTGTGGCAAGTTTCATCTTCCCAGCCTGAAGGATAATGAAAATAACGAAGCAGTTTCTATGCTAACTATTCTTTAAATAACAATATTGCCCCTCAGATGCCCTTTTGGGGGCCAGAGGGCATCACACAGCCTAGAGCAAAGGGCACCCCTTCTGATATTGTTCTATATGCCTCAAGTGATGAGTGTGCCAAATTTGGTGCTTTGGTCCAGCGTGTCACGATCTCCCAAAAATATGGCCCTAAGCCACCTCACTATAGTAAATTCACACGATGACAGCAAAGTTCATTGTTTCGGCTTCGCATTCAGCCTGGATATCGCCACGGAAATGGGGTTTTTCCTAACAGCGAACGAGACGAGCTGACTTACTTTGGTCCTTTCACAATCTCAACTGATCGTCTGAGGTAATTTCGAAGCATTGTCTGTCTCCTGGATCATCGTAGTTCATTCTGGGAAAGTTCCAGCGTTTAATTCACTGAGAAAAGTAAACAGCACACGTAAACACAAGTTACTTTCGCTTCAACATGCCCAGAACATCAGATGTGATTAATAAGGAAGAATGCAAGCGATCTCTTGCATTCCTGTATTTTCGTTACTCTACCAATATCTCATCCGATGCCTGATTGTACCTATATCATATCCGATGCCCGATTCAACCAATATCTGATCCGATGCCTTATTTGCCAATATCTGATCCGATGCCTTATTTGCCAATATCTGATCCGATGCCTGGTAGTATTAATATCAAATTCGATGCATCATTGTCCCAATATTTGATTCTCCGCTTGATAGTTCCAATACCAAGTATGTGGTCCGATGCCTGCTGGAACCAATATTTGATCCGATGTCTGATTGTACCCCTCTTTTATCTTTTTGTTGAATGGATGTTCTTCCAATTTCTCCACAACCCAACGAAAAAGTTGAATCTCGTGTCATTGAACAATGAGGTACGGGTGTACATATAGTAGTCAGTGGTTACAAGTTGAACCCCTCCCCCTTCTTGATGAGCTCCCACCGCCCCCGAATATATACCTTTCTGCACTAATCTAGTTTGATAACGGACCCTGGAAAGCATAATGGCGGAGGTCAATTTCGTCGGAGGCCAATTTGACCCGACATTCAGTAAAGTTGTCATGAACCTCCACAATAACACTCATTTATTTGTCTATTTTCACAGCTATTTACCTCATCATAGCTATGACCCTGTCAGCGGTGACTGTCCTGGTGTCTGTCATCGTCTTGAGAATGCTGCACGACGAGAAAACCGTGTCTGTCATTGGTAAAAACCCAAACGCGGTGCATGCCCAGACAAAGGAGATGCCAGAGGAACTGAACACGGTACCTGGCTCTGAGAAATGTCTCCCGGTGTTGTCGCGGTATGGAAAAGCGCTGTTGATCGATAGAATATTTTTTCACATCCATCTAGCAATTCTCCTTGGCCTTGTGTTCTCTGTTATTATTCTAACATGTCGCTAAGTAAGATAATTGTAAGCAGCTGAATATATCTATCTAATTCCATGTGTTCACCCACAATCTGTGGTTTAATACATTGAAATCCCTAAGTGATGACGATTGAGTGATACTAACATTCGATCTCCAGCTGCTGAAGTAGAGTGAATTGATATGTACGCGGTTTCAGAAACGAATGTACAATATAATAGACCTGATACTGTCCAGTAACTAAATTCCTATTTGAAATACCGTCCATCCAGTGTGTTTGGTTTTTTCTGTACCTGTTTTAGCACTTCTAATTGTGCTAATTAAGAATCTGAATAATGTCTCTGCGGCAACCTTGTGGAATTTATCTTACTTTAGATACCGGTACTCCAAAATATACTCGAACAAAACACCCCTGTTCTAACGTCTCTTACCCATAATTTTGTGTCTCGACTTCAGATATTTATTTGATACCAGTGTGATGTTATGCAGGCTCTTGTTCTCCATCCCGCAGTTCTCACCTATTCATTGAAGCTGTATCGACAGTTGAGAAAGGGCTACATTTTCCCCAAGTCCACTCCAGATCTAAGACAGTGAGGTTGTGATGAGTTTGCGTTTGTGATTCCATTCGATTCCATACCACGCGGAATATCGCTATCTTGTGCCCGGTATGCGTTGACGCCTGAGTAGTAGTATCTACCATTTACAGGTCACATTTTGACGAGTGCGCAGGTGTTTCTGCGCAGATTTGTGGCGGAAGTGTGGAGGGTCG
>JAVTVY010048381.1:0-24759 GCA_036873755.1 Hanleya hanleyi | reverse complement strand
ATACACATACTCATACACACACGCACACACACACACACACGTAAAGACACTCGCAAGCACACACACATACACACACAGAGGCTTACACAAACACATATAGCATACACGCACACGCACACACGCCTACACACACACACACACACACACACACGCACACAGACGCATACACACACATACACGCACATGCACGCACACCCGCACACATACACACACATGCATACACACACATACCTACACTAACACACGCATGCACACACACACAGACACATACATACAGACGCAGACACACAGACACACACACGCATACATGCACATGCACGCACACGCACACACGATATGACTGACTATTCACATGCAGGACATGAGAGCTTCTGGACCTGGGCCTGATAGAAGTCCGGGATGGTAGTACATTCGTGAACATCCGGGCACTTTTACATCCGGGACTTTTTACATCCGGGTACATCCGGGTTCTTGTACATCCCTGACTGTAGAACATCCGGGTACTCCTATGTTGGCCTATAAGAGCCGAAAGTTTTACGGCATTCATCATTTCCAGATCCACAGCCGATATGTTCTCTTGCACAACTTGTTCGAAGCGCTTTCATCGCCTGGACAGTTTGCGTTGTCACACACGTGCACGCCACGAAGTACCCATGCATACATGTGCGGATTGTGATATAGCTTTTAAGCATCCCAGTCAATTGAGTCGTCACCGAAATGTCATACACGGATCACGCTCGCCACTCTTGAGACCGGATATTTCAGTTTCTATCGGAATGCATCTGAGAATAGAAGAACCCATGGAGGTCGATTCGCCGCCGCGTATTGAAGAGCCGATGGAGATTGATCTCAGTGTTGAATGAGAGAAGTAAGAGCTTCGAGCTTCAGTATCATGGATTGCCCGAAGACGTTTAGGTTACACTGAACGAAGATTGAACTTTCTGAAACGATGGCTTCTGATTGGCCGATAGGCCGGTTGCCTCCCCTCTAACTTCCGGGTTCTTGGCGTCCGCGCCTACATCCGGGTTCTTGTCGCTGACATCCGCGCCTACATCCGGGTTCTTGTCGCTGACGTCCAAGTTGAACTGATTGTGCTAAAAATAGATCAACAGCTAGCTTGCTATAAAAAGGAAACGGCCTGGCCGTTTCATCAGACACTCTGTCAACCACCAAGATGTTCACTTGTACTACGTGCTCGAAATCATTCACTCGCCGGCACGACTTGCGCCGCCATGAGGCTACCAAGCACGATGGAACCGCCGGGTATAGCTGTACGATATGTAGGCCTACACTGTCGTTTCAGCGCCCAGATCATTTACAGCGCCATGAACGTTCAATTCATGGGCCATCCAAGCGTCCATGCGAAGAATATGGTCAACTCTTCAAACGACCCAGTCAGTTAAAACGGCATGAGCGTTTGATTCATGGTCCGTCACCACGGCATGAGGGACAACTTTCCACTAAAGAGGCACCCAGGAGGGACAGACTCACTGAAGATGAACCAGGGGAGACGAATGCCACTGGTGATGCGATCACGGAGAGCCCGCCTATACCCACAGTTCAGAAGAGCCTAGATATCCAGCCGGTCCCTAGCATTACTGTTCCCAGTCATACGCCTGACAATAACGAACATTTTCTGGAAGATGCAGTGGATGTTCCCAGCGATCTCTTACCCGAAGATCACCCAGTGAAATCAAATCGGGATGTACACCCCGAGAGCTACAATATGACACCTCCCACGACGCATTCGGACTGAGAATGGCCCCTCTCTACCCAAAATACCTTCCTGCACTGCCCCAAAATGCTCACTTTCGCTACTACTCGTACTGATGACGTTACCGATGGCATCACAGATGACGCGAACATCCCTCAAATCGGGGTCTACACCCCAAGAACTACAAGATGACACCTCCCACGACGCATTCGGGCTGAGAATGGAGCGTCTCTACCCCAAATACCTTCCTTCACTGCCCCAAAATGTCCACTTTCGCTACTACTCGTACTGATGACGTCATCGATGACGTCACAGATGACGGGAACATCCCTCAAATCGGAATGTACACCCCGAGAACTACAAAATGACACCTCCCAGGACGCATTCGGACCAAGGATGGTCCATCTCGACCCCAAACTCACCTCCACACACCTCCAAAATGGGCACTTTACTTACTACAACCAACTGCGCATGCGCAGATTGACGCGACTTGCGCTTAAAACACATCATTCTGACTCTAACCCACACAAGCTTCACTTTGACACCTTCCACGATCCATTCGGACCCACACACCCACATACCCCAAAAATGGCTGTTTTCTCTACTACGGCCAGGCTGCGCATGCGCAGATTGACGCGACTTGCATTTAAAAACACGCCATTCTGACTCTACCCCACACAAGCTTCACATTGATACCTCACACGACCCATTCGAACCGTGAATAGCCCATCTCTACCCCAAACACACACCCACTTACCCCAAAAAATGCCAGCTTTCTCTACTACGGCCAGGCTGCGCATGCGCAGACTATTGAACACGGACGAACCATTAGTCCAGGCGGATGCTCCTGCATGAGAGCTTCAAAATAAGACCTCATAGGACACCATTGGACCAATAGTGGCCCACCTAGACCCCAACACGTCCACCCAGTATGGATTTATACATACATTGGGCTTATATTCCAGTATATGGGTCTATATGAGCCTACCCAGGCCTCGGTGACTTTTTCCAAAAAAATCACCGATTCGCTCCGGGACCCTTCCTATCATGTTTGTCTTGACGAGACTAAGAAAACAAATCCAAACAACCATACCGCAAATGTGGAGAAGTAGGTTTCCCAGTGGGACAAACATTGGTCCTATACCCCCATAACCCGTATATGGGTCTATATGGGTCTATATGGGCTGTATGGTACTTTTTCAAAAATTTCACCGATTCGCTCCGCGACACTTCCTATCATGTTCTAAATGACGAGACTAAGAAAACAAATTCAAACAACCATACCGCAAATGTCCAGAAGTAGGTTTCCCAGTGGGACAAACATTGGTCCTATACCCCCAGTATGGGACTATATGGGTCTATATGGGCTGTATGGTACTTTTTCAAAAATTTCACCAATTCGTGCCGGGACACTTCCTATCATGTTTGTCTTGACGAGACTAAGAAAACAAATCCAAACAAACACACCGCAAATGTATAGAAGTAGGTTTCCCAGTGGGACAAACATTGGTCCTATACCCCCAGTATGGGACTATATGGGTCTATATGGGTCTCGGTGACTTTTTTCAAAATTTCACCGATTCGCTCCGCGACACTTCCTATCATGTTTGTCTTGACGAGACTAAGAAAACGATATCCCACAACCTATACCGCAAATGTCGAGAAGTAGGTTTCCCAGGATGGTCCTATACCCCATATAGGCATTTTGCGGATTTTTCGATAAAGTCCGTGTTCCGTATTTTTTTTCAGGAATAATTTTACATACACCCACCCTGGAACTAGGGGGAGATAACTCTATTGATAGGCAAGCCCCGTTAAGCCCGGCGACCTATATACCCCCATACCCCATATAGGCATTTTCCCGGATTTTTCGATAAAGTCCGTGTTCCGGTTTTTTTTTATTTCAGGAAAAATTTTACATGCACCCACACACGACTGGATGCCCCTTCACATAGGCTTCACATTGATACCTCATACAACTCCATCGGCCCATTAGGGGCTCCCCTAGATACCAAAACGTCTATTTCCATACCCTTTTCCCACAATTCCCTGTCTGCGCATGCGCAGAATGGTGACAACGCCCGAGCCACTAGTCCAGTCAGATGCCCCCTCACATAGGCTTCACTTTGATACCTCATACAACTCCATCGGCCCACTAGGGACTCCCCTAGATCCCAAAACGTCTATTTCCATACCCTTTGGCCACCGCGCATGCGCAGAATACCGATATTTCAACCCCACACCCAGCCCATCAGATGCCCCTTCACTTTGATACCTCACTCGACCCCATTGGACCATTAGTGGCTCCCCTAGCTCCAGAACGTCTATTTCCATACCCTTTGGCCATCGCGCATGCGCAGAATGCCGATATTTCAACCCCACACCCAACCCATCAGATGCCCCTTCAGATGACACCTCCCAGGACGCATTCGGACCAAGGATGGTCCATCTCGACCCCAAACTCACCTCCACACACCTCCAAAATGGGCACTTTACTTACTACAACCAACTGCGCATGCGCAGATTGACGCGACTTGCACTTAAAAACACATCATTCTGACTCTAACCCACACAAGCTTCACATTGATACCTCACACGACCCATTCGAACCGTGAATAGCCCATCTCTACCCCAAACACACACCCACATACCCCAAAAAATGCCAGCTTTCTCTACTACGGCCAGGCTGCGCATGCGCAGACTATTGAACACGGACGAACCATTAGTCCAGGCGGATGCTCCTGCATGAGAGCTTCAAAATAAGACCTCATAGGACACCATTGGACCATTAGTGGCCCACCTAGACCCCAACACGTCCACCCAGTATGGATTTATACATACATTGGGCTTATATTCCAGTATATGGGTCTATATGAGCCTACCCAGGCCTCGGTGACTTTTTCCAAAAATTTCACCGATTCGCTCCGGGACCCTTCCTATCATGTTTGTCTTGACGAGACTAAGAAAACAAATCCAAACAACCATACCGCAAATGTGGAGAAGTAGGTTTCCCAGTGGGACAAACATTGGTCCTATACCCCCATAACCCGTATATGGGTCTATATGGGCTGTATGGTACTTTTTCAAAAATTTCACCGATTCGCTCCGCGACACTTCCTATCATGTTCTAAATGACGAGACTAAGAAAACAAATTCAAACAACCATACCGCAAATGTCCAGAAGTAGGTTTCCCAGTGGGACAAACATTGGTCCTATACCCCCAGTATGGGACTATATGGGTCTATATGGGCTGTATGGTACTTTTTCAAAAATTTCACCAATTCGTGCCGGGACACTTCCTATCATGTTTGTCTTGACGAGACTAAGAAAACAAATCCAAACAAACACACCGCAAATGTATAGAAGTAGGTTTCCCAGTGGGACAAACATTGGTCCTATACCCCCAGTATGGGACTATATGGGTCTATATGGGTCTCGGTGACTTTTTTCAAAATTTCACCGATTCGCTCCGCGACACTTCCTATCATGTTTGTCTTGACGAGACTAAGAAAACGATATCCCACAACCTATACCGCAAATGTCGAGAAGTAGGTTTCCCAGGATGGTCCTATACCCCATATAGGCATTTTGCGGATTTTTCGATAAAGTCCGTGTTCCGTATTTTTTTTCAGGAATAATTTTACATACACCCACCCTGGAACTAGGGGGAGATAACTCTATTGATAGGCAAGCCCCGTTAAGCCCGGCGACCTATATACCCCCATACCCCATATAGGCATTTTCCCGGATTTTTCGATAAAGTCCGTGTTCCGGTTTTTTTATTTCAGGAAAAATTTTACATGCACCCACACATGACTGGATGCCCCTTCACATAGGCTTCACATTGATACCTCATACAACTCCATCGGCCCATTAGGGGCTCCCCTAGATACCAAAACGTCTATTTCCATACCCTTTTCCCACAATTCCCTGTCTGCGCATGCGCAGAATGGTGACAACGCCCGAGCCACTAGTCCAGTCAGATGCCCCCTCACATAGGCTTCACTTTGATACCTCATACAACTCCATCGGCCCACTAGGGACTCGCCTAGATCCCAAAACGTCTATTTCCATACCCTTTGGCCACCGCGCATGCGCAGAATACCGATATTTCAACCCCACACCCAGCCCATCAGATGCCCCTTCACTTTGATACCTCACTCGACCCCATTGGACCATTAGTGGCTCCCCTAGCTCCAGAACGTCTATTTCCATACCCTTTAGCCACCGCGCATGCGCAGAATGCCGATATTTCAACCCCACACCCAACCCATCAGATGCCCCTTCACGAATGCTTCACTTTGATACCTCACTCGACCCCATTGGACCATTAGTGGCTCCCCTAGCTTCAAAACGTCTATTTTCATACGCTTGGGCCACCGCGCATGCGCAGAATGCCGATATTTCAATGCGACACCCAGCCCATCAGATGCCCCTTCACGAATGCTTCAATTTGATACCTCACTCGACCCAATCGGACCATGCAGCGTATTTCAAGTCTAGGGACTACTTTTTCTCCGCGGAAGCTTTCTTCCGCGACCGCATCACCGCCAGACCGCATCACCGCCAGACCGCATCACCGCGGAAGAATACATGCCCAGGGGCCCTTTGCCGGAACTATAGTGACCCAGAGTTACCTCCCCCCTAGATTGGAACTCTTCTGTGTTGGAGGTGGGAAAGGTCATCGATGATTTGAAATACTCGCTTCTGATTGGGCGAGAGCCGCCACGTGACCGCCACAACTTTGCATAAATAAGACCCAATTTGCGGTTTACCTACTACTCACGATGCTACGATGTAATTCAGCATCGTAGCGAAAACATAGTATTGCATCGCAAATCGTAACGCCGCATCAAAGCAAAATGCGTTGGTAAATTTGACCATATGATGGGTTCCCCGCCCGTATCTATTCAAGTGGGTATTGACAGGATTTTAAGCAGATGACCGTGTTGGGGAGAGTCTGACAAAGCCATTTATTTGGCCCAATAAGACGTGTCCAGAAGGTGTCTAGTAATGGATTTTTCACAAATCAGATTCCTGCATCATCATTTGAGACTCAGTATATTTAAATGTCTCTTGTATATGTGGACTGTACCCGAGAGAGTGTGTACATGTCTCCAGTACATGCATGCTCTACCCGAGAGAGTGTGTACATGTCTCCAGTACATGCATGCTCTACCCGAGAGAGTGTGTACATGTCTCCAGCACATGCATGCTCTACCCGAGAGAGTGTGTACATGTCTCCAGTACATGCATGCTCTACCCGAGAGAGTGTGTACATGTCTCCAGTACATGCATGCTCTACCCGAGAGAGTGTGTACATGTCTCCAGTACATGCATGCTCTACCCGAGACAGTGGTACCCCCCGAGACAGTGGTACCAATGTGTCAACTTAAGGAATAATCTGTCAAGATGGGTTTATAATGTACCGCAGTGAATTCGTCATAAGGTTGCCCCACCGATGAGCCTGACATGCCTGTCACATTTACTATTTCTCACTGCTCAGAATTATTACTACGTAGGGTATACTTGATATAAATGTTTCAGTCAATCAAATAAAGAAAATTCGAGATGATACTGGAAGTTATCTTGTTCTGAATTGTTCTTCATGTATTGCGGGTAGCATCCGGACACAGAGGGAGGTTCTATTATGGACGGCTGGCAAATTATGTTAGTTTCTACATATTAAGGATGGTAGGATTGCTACCAAACATGGTGGTAGGATTGCTACCAAATTTGATGGGAGGATTGCTACCAAATTTGGTGGTCATATAATTGTGTTCACCTATTCATCATGTTCGCGAACTATTTTGCCGGCCTAAAGGTCACTGTAACAAAATGTATGATATTCTTATTCATCTATTAGTGTACAGCCCCTTTATTGGAAGTCTTAAATCTCGTACAGAATGTGATATTAACATTGTTACATTTGGCAAGCGTCCAATAAAACCGGTCTGTACACGTACGCTGAGATCCATCCATGCAGGGAGGTGTCATCGTTTTCTCAACTGAAACGCTGGATTCCAAAAATACTTCATCGTTTGCAAATATAGTGGGAGAAATCTTTTTTTTTATATAATTGCACGCAAAGATTCTGTGGTCATTTGTATTGTGGTTCGATTAGTACAAATTGCCCAGTAAATGAACATGTGCCGATTTGTTTTCGAAGTGTTTAACCGTTAAAGACGTCCTACCATATGCCACTATATATATAATAATATGCCACAGCCATTGATTAGCCTCGGGAGGCGAGATATTCTTCTTCGCAGTGATAAAAAGCTCGGTCGGATTTAAGTGTATCATTGTATGTATGCAGTCATGTAGAAAGTTGTATACCCATACTTCTGAAGTGACAAACGACGGGCCTTTTCAACAATCTTGTCAACAATAATTTACTTCATTTTCTTCATATGCAAAACCGGTATAATTTCAGTTATAGTATGCTGTTGCATATCTACGTATCATTTTTCTCGTTATTAATTGTGTCTGTCTTTTCTCGTGAATTCCTTTTGATCTTCGCAGAACAGCGATAACGTTGTATAGAATATTGCGTATGTAGACTGTAACCATTCATTAATTGTATTTGAATTATCGGTATCGGACTTGAAAATAAACCCAGAGAAATCAATGGATTTTTCTTCTACGCGAACGCTTTAAATTTATTTCTGTGCATCCTCAAGCCATTATTCCAAATAAATGACCCCATATATATACAATGTGTTCTAAGAGTTCCTGTGTTTAAATGTTCGAATGTTTTTTTTTTCAAATGACCACACATGACTGGATGCCCCTTCACATAGGCTTCACATTGATACCTCATACAACTCCATCGGCCCATTAGGGGCTCCCCTAGATACCAAAACGTCTATTTCCATACCCTTTTCCCACAATTCCCTGTCTGCGCATGCGCAGAATGGTGACAACGCCCGAGCCACTAGTCCAGTCAGATGCCCCCTCACATAGGCTTCACTTTGATACCTCATACAACTCCATCGGCCCACTAGGGACTCGCCTAGATCCCAACACGTCTATTTCCATACCCTTTGGCCACCGCGCATGCGCAGAATACCGATATTTCAACCCCACACCCAGCCCATCAGATGCCCCTTCACTTTGATACCTCACTCGACCCCATTGGACCATTAGTGGCTCCCCTAGCTCCAGAACGTCTATTTCCATACCCTTTGGCCATCGCGCATGCGCAGAATGCCGATATTTCAACCCCACACCCAACCCATCAGATGCCCCTTCAGATGACACCTCCCAGGACGCATTCGGACCAAGGATGGTCCATCTCGACCCCAAACTCACCTCCACACACCTCCAAAATGGGCACTTTACTTACTACAACCAACTGCGCATGCGCAGATTGACGCGACTTGCACTTAAAAACACATCATTCTGACTCTAACCCACACAAGCTTCACTTTGACACCTTCCACGATCCATTCGGACCCATAGCGGGCCATCTCTACCCCAAACACACACCCACATACCCCAAAAATGGCTGTTTTCTCTACTACGGCCAGGCTGCGCATGCGCAGATTGACGCGACTTGCATTTAAAAACACGCCATTCTGACTCTACCCCACACAAGCTTCACATTGATACCTCACACGACCCATTCGAACCGTGAATAGCCCATCTCTACCCCAAACACACACCCACATACCCCCAAAAATGCCAGCTTTCTCTACTACGGCCAGGCTGCGCATGCGCAGGCTATTGAACACGGACGAACCATTAGTCCAGGCGGATGCTCCTGCATGAGCATGAGCTTCAAAATAAGACCTCATAGGACACCATTGGACCATTAGTGGCCCACCTAGACCCCAACACGTCCACCCAGTATGGATTTATACATACATTGGGCTTATATTCCAGTATATGGGTCTATATGAGCCTACCCAGGCCTCGGTGACTTTTTCCAAAAATTTCACCGATTCGCTCCGGGACCCTTCCTATCATGTTTGTCTTGACGAGACTAAGAAAACAAATCCAAACAACCATACCGCAAATGTGGAGAAGTAGGTTTCCCAGTGGGACAAACATTGGTCCTATACCCCCATAACCCGTATATGGGTCTATATGGGTCTATATGGGCTGTATGGTACTTTTTCAAAAATTTCACCGATTCGCTCCGCGACACTTCCTATCATGTTCTAAATGACGAGACTAAGAAAACAAATTCAAACAACCATACCGCAAATGTCCAGAAGTAGGTTTCCCAGTGGGACAAACATTGGTCCTATACCCCCAGTATGGGACTATATGGGTCTATATGGGCTGTATGGTACTTTTTCAAAAATTTCACCAATTCGTGCCGGGACACTTCCTATCATGTTTGTCTTGACGAGACTAAGAAAACAAATCCAAACAAACATACCGCAAATGTATAGAAGTAGGTTTCCCAGTGGGACAAACATTGGTCCTATACCCCCAGTATGGGACTATATGGGTCTATATGGGTCTCGGTGACTTTTTTCAAAATTTCACCGATTCGCTCCGCGACACTTCCTATCATGTTTGTCTTGACGAGACTAAGAAAACGATACCCCACAACCTATACCGCAAATGTCGAGAAGTAGGTTTCCCAGGATGGTCCTATACCCCCCATACCCCATATAGGCATTTTGCGGATTTTTCGATAAAGTCCGTGTTCCGTATTTTTTTTCAGGAATAATTTTACATACACCCACCCTGGAACTAGGGAGAGATAACTCTATTGATAGGCAAGCCCCGTTAAGCCCGGCGACCTATAAACCCCCCATACCCCATATAGGCATTTTCCCGGATTTTTCGATAAAGTCCGTGTTCCGGTTTTTTTTTTCAGGAAAAATTTTACATGCACCCACACATGACTGGATGCCCCTTCACATAGGCTTCACATTGATACCTCATACAACTCCATCGGCCCATTAGGGGCTCCCCTAGATCCCAAAACGTCTATTTCCATACCCTTTTCCCACAATTCCCTGTCTGCGCATGCGCAGAATGGTGACAACGCCCGAGCCACTAGTCCAGTCAGATGCCCCCTCACATAGGCTTCACTTTGATACCTCATACAACTCCATCGGCCCACTAGGGACTCGCCTAGATCCCAAAACGTCTATTTCCATACCCTTTGGCCACCGCGCATGCGCAGAATACCGATATTTCAACCCCACACCCAGCCCATCAGATGCCCCTTCACTTTGATACCTCACTCGACCCCATTGGACCATTAGTGGCTCCCCTAGCTCCAGAACGTCTATTTCCATACCCTTTAGCCACCGCGCATGCGCAGAATGCCGATATTTCAACCCCACACCCAACCCATCAGATGCCCCTTCACGAATGCTTCACTTTGATACCTCACTCGACCCCATTGGACCATTAGTGGCTCCCCTAGCTTCAAAACGTCTATTTTCATACGCTTGGGCCACCGCGCATGCGCAGAATGCCGATATTTCAATGCGACACCCAGCCCATCAGATGCCCCTTCACGAATGCTTCAATTTGATACCTCACTCGACCCAATCGGACCATGCAGCGTATTTCAAGTCTAGGGGCTCTCCGCGGAAGCTTTCTTCCGCGACCGCATCACCGCCAGACCGCATCACCGCGGAAGAATACATGCCCAGGGGCCCTTTGCCGGAACTATAGTGACCCAGAGTTACCTCCCCCCTAGATTGGAACTCTTCTGTGTTGGAGGTGGGAAAGGTCATCGATGATTTGAAATACTCGCTTCTGATTGGGCGAGAGCCGCCACGTGACCGCCACAAATTTGCATAAATAAGACCCAATTTGCGGTTTACCTACTACTCACGATGCTACGATGTAATTCAGCATCGTAGCGAAAACATAGTATTGCATCGCAAATCGTAACGCCGCATCAAAGCAAAATGCGTTGGTAAATTTGACCATATGATGGGTTCCCCGCCCGTATCTATTCAAGTGGGTATTGACAGGATTTTAAGCAGATGACCGTGTTGGGGAGAGTCTGACAAAGCCATTTATTTGGCCCAATAAGACGTGTCCAGAAGGTGTCTAGTAATGGATTTTTCACAAATCAGATTCCTGCATCATCATTTGAGACTCAGTATATTTAAATGTCTCTTGTATATGTGGACTGTACCCGAGAGAGTGTGTACATGTCTCCAGTACATGCATGCTCTACCCGAGAGAGTGTGTACATGTCTCCAGTACATGCATGCTCTACCCGAGAGAGTGTGTACATGTCTCCAGTACATGCATGCTCTACCCGAGAGAGTGTGTACATGTCTCCAGTACATGCATGCTCTACCCGAGAGAGTGTGTACATGTCTCCAGTACATGCATGCTCTACCCGAGAGAGTGTGTACATGTCTCCAGTACATGCATGCTCTACCCGAGACAGTGGTACCCCCCGAGACAGTGGTACCAATGTGTCAACTTAAGGAATAATCTGTCAAGATGGGTTTATAATGTACCGCAGTGAATTCGTCATAAGGTTGCCCCACCGATGAGCCTGACATGCCTGTCACATTTACTATTTCTCACTGCTCAGAATTATTACTACGTAGGGTATACTTGATATAAATGTTTCAGTCAATCAAATAAAGAAAATTCGAGATGATACTGGAAGTTATCTTGTTCTGAATTGTTCTTCGTGTATTGCGGGTAGCATCCGGACACAGAGGGAGGTTCTATTATGGACGGCTGGCAAATTATGTTAGTTTCTACATATTAAGGATGGTAGGATTGCTACCAAACATGGTGGTAGGATTGCTACCAAATTTGATGGGAGGATTGCTACCAAATTTGGTGGTCATATAATTGTGTTCACCTATTCATCATGTTCGCGAACTATTTTGCCGGCCTAAAGGTCACTGTAACAAAATGTATGATATTCTTATTCATCTATTAGTGTACAGCCCCTTTATTGGAAGTCTTAAATCTCGTACAGAATGTGATATTAACATTGTTACATTTGGCAAGCGTCCAATAAAACCGGTCTGTACACGTACGCTGAGATCCATCCATGCAGGGAGGTGTCATCGTTTTCTCAACTGAAACGCTGGATTCCAAAAATACTTCATCGTTTGCAAATATAGTGGGAGAAATCTTTTTTTTTATATAATTGCACGCAAAGATTCTGTGGTCATTTTTATTGTGGTTCGATTAGTACAAATTGCCCAGTAAATGAACATGTGCCGATTTGTTTTCGAAGTGTTTAACCGTTAAAGACGTCCTACCATATGCCACTATATATATAATAATATGCCACAGCCATTGATTAGCCTCGGGAGGCGAGATATTCTTCTTCGCAGTGATAAAAAGCTCGGTCGGATTTTAAGTGTATCATTGTATGTATGCAGTCATGTAGAAAGTTGTATACCCATACTTCTGAAGTGACAAACGACGGGCCTTTTCAACAATCTTGTCAACAATAATTTACTTCATTTTCTTCATATGCAAAACCGGTATAATTTCAGTTATAGTATGCTGTTGCATATCTACGTATCATTTTTCTCGTTATTAATTGTGTCTGTCTTTTCTCGTGAATTCCTTTTGATCTTCGCAGAACAGCGATAACGTTGTATAGAATATTGCGTATGTAGACTGTAACCATTCATTAATTGTATTTGAATTATCGGTATCGGACTTGAAAATAAACCCAGAGAAATCAATGGATTTTTCTTCTACGCGAACGCTTTAAATTTATTTCTGTGCATCCTCAAGCCATTATTCCAAATAAATGACCCCATATATATACAATGTGTTCTAAGAGTTCCTGTGTTTAAATGTTCGAATGTTTTTTTTTCAAATGACCACACATGACTGGATGCCCCTTCACATAGGCTTCACATTGATACCTCATACAACTCCATCGGCCCATTAGGGGCTCCCCTAGATACCAAAACGTCTATTTCCATACCCTTTTCCCACAATTCCCTGTCTGCGCATGCGCAGAATGGTGACAACGCCCGAGCCACTAGTCCGGTCAGATGCCCCCTCACATAGGCTTCACTTTGATACCTCATACAACTCCATCGGCCCACTAGGGACTCCCCTAGATCCCAAAACGTCTATTTCCATACCCTTTGGCCACCGCGCATGCGCAGAATACCGATATTTCAACCCCACACCCAGCCCATCAGATGCCCCTTCACTTTGATACCTCACTCGACCCCATTGGACCATTAGTGGCTCCCCTAGCTCCAGAACGTCTATTTCCATACCCTTTGGCCACCGCGCATGCGCAGAATGCCGATATTTCAACCCCACACCCAACCCATCAGATGCCCCTTCAGATGACACCTCCCAGGACGCATTCGGACCAAGGATGGTCCATCTCGACCCCAAACTCACCTCCACACACCTCCAAAATGGGCACTTTACTTACTACAACCAACTGCGCATGCGCAGATTGACGCGACTTGCACTTAAAAACACATCATTCTGACTCTAACCCACACAAGCTTCACTTTGACACCTTCCACGATCCATTCGGACCCATAGCGGGCCATCTCTACCCCAAACACACACCCACATACCCCAAAAATGGCTGTTTTCTCTACTACGGCCAGGCTGCGCATGCGCAGATTGACGCGACTTGCATTTAAAAACACGCCATTCTGACTCTACCCCACACAAGCTTCACATTGATACCTCACACGACCCATTCGAACCGTGAATAGCCCATCTCTACCCCAAACACACACCCACATACCCCCAAAAATGCCAGCTTTCTCTACTACGGCCAGGCTGCGCATGCGCAGGCTATTGAACACGGACGAACCATTAGTCCAGGCGGATGCTCCTGCATGAGCATGAGCTTCAAAATAAGACCTCATAGGACACCATTGGACCATTAGTGGCCCACCTAGACCCCAACACGTCCACCCAGTATGGATTTATACATACATTGGGCTTATATTCCAGTATATGGGTCTATATGAGCCTACCCAGGCCTCGGTGACTTTTTCCAAAAATTTCACCGATTCGCTCCGGGACCCTTCCTATCATGTTTGTCTTGACGAGACTAAGAAAACAAATCCAAACAACCATACCGCAAATGTGGAGAAGTAGGTTTCCCAATGGGACAAACATTGGTCCTATACCCCCATAACCCGTATATGGGTCTATATGGGCTGTATGGTACTTTTTCAAAAATTTCACCGATTCGCTCCGCGACACTTCCTATCATGTTCTAAATGACGAGACTAAGAAAACAAATTCAAACAACCATACCGCAAATGTCCAGAAGTAGGTTTCCCAGTGGGACAAACATTGGTCCTATACCCCCAGTATGGGACTATATGGGTCTATATGGGTTGTATGGTACTTTTTCAAAAATTTCACCAATTCGTGCCGGGACACTTCCTATCATGTTTGTCTTGACGAGACTAAGAAAACAAATCCAAACAAACATACCGCAAATGTATAGAAGTAGGTTTCCCAGTGGGACAAACATTGGTCCTATACCCCCAATATGGGACTATATGGGTCTATATGGGTCTCGGTGACTTTTTTCAAAAATTTCACCGATTCGCTCCGCGACACTTCCTATCATGTTTGTCTTGACGAGACTAAGAAAACGATACCCCACAACCTATACCGCAAATGTCGAGAAGTAGGTTTCCCAGGATGGTCCTATACCCCCCATACCCCATATAGGCATTTTGCGGATTTTTCGATAAAGTCCGTGTTCCGTATTTTTTTTCAGGAATAATTTTCGATACACCCACCCTGGAACTAGGGAGAGATAACTCTATTGATAGGCAAGCCCCGTTAAGCCCGGCGACCTATATACCCCCCATACCCCATATAGGCATTTTCCCGGATTTTTCGATAAAGTCCGTGTTCCGGTTTTTTTTTTCAGGAAAAATTTTACATGCACCCACACATGACTGGATGCCCCTTCACATAGGCTTCACATTGATACCTCATACAACTCCATCGGCCCATTAGGGGCTCCCCTAGATACCAAAACGTCTATTTCCATACCCTTTTCCCACAATTCCCTGTCTGCGCATGCGCAGAATGGTGACAACGCCCGAGCCACTAGTCCAGTCAGATGCCCCCTCACATAGGCTTCACTTTGATACCTCATACAACTCCATCGGCCCACTAGGGACTCCCCTAGATCCCAAAACGTCTATTTCCATACCCTTTGGCCACCGCGCATGCGCAGAATACCGATATTTCAACCCCACACCCAGCCCATCAGATGCCCCTTCACTTTGATACCTCACTCGACCCCATTGGACCATTAGTGGCTCCCCTAGCTCCAGAACGTCTATTTCCATACCCTTTAGCCACCGCGCATGCGCAGAATGCCGATATTTCAACCCCACACCCAACCCATCAGATGCCCCTTCACGAATGCTTCACTTTGATACCTCACTCGACCCCATTGGACCATTAGTGGCTCCCCTAGCTTCAAAACGTCTATTTTCATACGCTTGGGCCACCGCGCATGCGCAGAATGCCGATATTTCAATGCGACACCCAGCCCATCAGATGCCCCTTCACGAATGCTTCAATTTGATACCTCACTCGACCCAATCGGACCATGCAGCGTATTTCAAGTCTAGGGGCTCTCCGCGGAAGCTTTCTTCCGCGACCGCATCACCGCCAGACCGCATCACCGCGGAAGAATACATGCCCAGGGGCCCTTTGCCGGAACTATAGTGACCCAGAGTTACCTCCCCCCTAGATTGGAACTCTTCTGTGTTGGAGGTGGGAAAGGTCATCGATGATTTGAAATACTCGCTTCTGATTGGTCGAGAGCCGCCACGTGACCGCCACAAATTTGCATAAATAAGACCCAATTTGCGGTTTACCTACTACTCACGAAATCAGATTCCTGCATCATCATTTGAGACTCAGTATATTTAAATGTCTCTTGTATATGTGGACTGTACCCGAGAGAGTGTGTACATGTCTCCAGTACATGCATGCTCTACCCGAGAGAGTGTGTACATGTCTCCAGTACATGCATGCTCTACCCGAGAGAGTGTGTACATGTCTCCAGTACATGCATGCTCTACCCGAGAGAGTGTGTACATGTCTCCAGTACATGCATGCTCTACCCGAGAGAGTGTGTACATGTCTCCAGTACATGCATGCTCTACCCGAGACAGTGGTACCCCCCGAGACAGTGGTACCAATGTGTCAACTTAAGGAATAATCTGTCAAGATGGGTTTATAATGTACCGCAGTGAATTCGTCATAAGGTTGCCCCACCGATGAGCCTGACATGCCTGTCACATTTACTATTTCTCACTGCTCAGAATTATTACTACGTAGGGTATACTTGATATAAATGTTTCAGTCAATCAAATAAAGAAAATTCGAGATGATACTGGAAGTTATCTTGTTCTGAATTGTTCTTCATGTATTGCGGGTAGCATCCGGACACAGAGGGAGGTTCTATTATGGACGGCTGGCAAATTATGTTAGTTTCTACATATTAAGGATGGTAGGATTGCTACCAAACATGGTGGTAGGATTGCTACCAAATTTGATGGGAGGATTGCTACCAAATTTGGTGGTCATATAATTGTGTTCACCTATTCATCATGTTCGCGAACTATTTTGCCGGCCTAAAGGTCACTGTAACAAAATGTATGATATTCTTATTCATCTATTAGTGTACAGCCCCTTTATTGGAAGTCTTAAATCTCGTACAGAATGTGATATTAACATTGTTACATTTGGCAAGCGTCCAATAAAACCGGTCTGTACACGTACGCTGAGATCCATCCATGCAGGGAGGTGTCATCGTTTTCTCAACTGAAACGCTGGATTCCAAAAATACTTCATCGTTTGCAAATATAGTGGGAGAAATCTTTTTTTTTATATAATTGCACGCAAAGATTCTGTGGTCATTTGTATTGTGGTTCGATTAGTACAAATTGCCCAGTAAATGAACATGTGCCGATTTGTTTTCGAAGTGTTTAACCGTTAAAGACGTCCTACCATATGCCACTATATATATAATAATATGCCACAGCCATTGATTAGCCTCGGGAGGCGAGATATTCTTCTTCGCAGTGATAAAAAGCTCGGTCGGATTTAAGTGTATCATTGTATGTATGCAGTCATGTAGAAAGTTGTATACCCATACTTCTGAAGTGACAAACGACGGGCCTTTTCAACAATCTTGTCAACAATAATTTACTTCATTTTCTTCATATGCAAAACCGGTATAATTTCAGTTATAGTATGCTGTTGCATATCTACGTATCATTTTTCTCGTTATTAATTGTGTCTGTCTTTTCTCGTGAATTCCTTTTGATCTTCGCAGAACAGCGATAACGTTGTATAGAATATTGCGTATGTAGACTGTAACCATTCATTAATTGTATTTGAATTATCGGTATCGGACTTGAAAATAAACCCAGAGAAATCAATGGATTTTTCTTCTACGCGAACGCTTTAAATTTATTTCTGTGCATCCTCAAGCCATTATTCCAAATAAATGACCCCATATATATACAATGTGTTCTAAGAGTTCCTGTGTTTAAATGTTCGAATGTTTGATACAAGTTTCTAGTCCGTCACCCAATATTCATCCGTCGTCCATTAAAGAATTCCCGCTTCCATAACCCAAAGACCTAATTCAAATATCATTAGCAGCAAAATAAAAGAATAAACCATAGTATACATAAAAATAGGCAAGATTCCTGCAAGAGAGAAACGGTCAACAGTTTTAAATGATGGCGGCAAGACATCATGATGTTCCAAAACTATCAAATCCTTATCACTGATCAGTATTTTTAATCCATATGATTTATGTTTTAAATTTATCTAGAAGATGATGTATCTTAGTCGTATGGATGTCTGATTATAATAATAGTTGAATGTAGTGACAAAGTTAAACCACAAAATGAAGATTCGTTAGATGCACAGATCAAACTGTCTGCACACAAGGGAAGATAACCAGAATCACCGGGTTACTCCCTCTATCCTGTTGTGTGACGTCCAGCAATCTCCTTGATACTCCGATGTATTAATAAGATTCGTCACTGGAAAGTAGACGGAGCTAAAACAATTCGTTTAGCTGAATATTCCCTGGATCGATACATAGTGCAGATTTACCTGATGACAAGATGTGTGTTGTGTGTTGTTGAACTGAGAGAGACAACAGTCCTTGAACATAAATGTTCACTAAAATCGACTACTCAGATATGGGTGCTCTTCAAAATGTCAATTGTCAACTTAAAGAATGCAATTATATCTCTCGTAAACTATATACGGAATCCCGGTTTTCACCTTATATATCAACAACTGAATATATCTAGCTCATAAATCATTCATATCGCTGACCATCATTGGTGTATTCTTAACATAGGCGTACAGTACTAAGATAATGCCGTGCACAAATTGAATAAAATTGCTTTTTCATTACCGGTATTTTGACCCTGACGCCAAAGAGTGTTTACTTACTACACAAAATCAGGTTTAATATGGACAAATAAGCAACGCACACCTGTGGAATTGTGGTACAATATATAAGCCTTCAACGTCGACGTCATGGCTGACTGACTGGCTAAATACAAGAAAGGGGTGACAGTTATGGAGCGACGGAAGATGAAGGATGAAGGGTGGAGGGGATAAATAGATTGGACAATGGCTACGGGGCGTGGGGGTGGAGCGGAGTTTGGTCTAATGTCACACTCAAGTTTATTTCACTCATATGGTGACAACGAGTTTGGCTGGTGGAGGGAGCCAGCCGACCTGTAACCATTTCGGTCATCTATACGCGGTAAGACTGACCCTGGGATCGTGTGTATCCATTTCAGACTACTTTCGGCAATTGCAAGAGGGAATTTCCATAAATCAATACCACGTGACTTCGTCAGCCAATCCGCTAAAGTCTACCGACGTAACCCGCCATTTTCGAGTCATGTGATGATCTACTTGTTCAAATTTACAGATCTACCACACCTCTTGGATGATACGAAAGTTATTCATACATATATATTTTGTAAGCCCAGGCAATATCTGTTTCCGAGGTATGTATGAAAACCTGTAATTTAGCAGAGTTTTCGAGTCTGTTCTCCGCCGGATGAAGGCCGAACAGAATCCGGTAAAACACCGGATATCGCTCCGCGATAATGGAGACACACGATTCGCAAGCTATCTTATGGATGGCGAAGTGTACGCAAATGGGGAGCCAGCGTACCCAGACAGAATCACCGCCTTGTGGGGATGGATGAGTGAATGGAGGATGTAGGGGGGATAACAAGTGAGAGAGCTGACCACGTTGCCTGGATGAAGGCAACGACGGACATGAGAAGTATGGACGGGCGCGTGGATGAAAGCGGGGATGAAGGGAAGGGAGAGGAATAAAGCATCTATGAGTGAATGAAGCAAGATATATTTTCCCGTAAAGGGGAGATATAATTATAATTTTTAGAATTCCTCAATGTGGCCCAATGTAAAAAGGAAAACAAAGCTTTCTTTTTCTATTGTTACGTACTTTTCATTTTTATTATTAATTTATACCAAAATAGAGTGCCTTTGGGGGCAGATGTAGTTTGTATAGCTGTTAAAACCAGTCCAACTTGTTTCGCAAGAGTATTTAACAGATGGATGGTGTTTTTGTTTGGCGTCTGTTTGTTACATATCAGACAGCATATATTCATCATAAAGAGATCCGAGGGCGATAAATATACAGTTTGCTCAGAGAAACATGTGACACGGGCTCTCCTCTCACGGCCACACATGAAAAGCTAATTGGATGAAGAAGCCCTGAGAAGGCACAGGCTGGGTTCTACATTATAGTCTAAAGGATAAGTTTGTATATTTTAGCAGTCACCATTCACGAGAAGAATACAACATCAATATCCGAGGTCCGATTCAATCACCATCCATAGTATTAACACGGGCCTTTCAAATGTTTTAAGCCGACAATATTGGTGTTTGCAGTGAATAAGGATACAACTAGAATGCTAGCCTCAAACGTCATATTTCCAGTTTAAATTGAAATCGATATGAATGAGGAGTCCAATGTTTCAGATTACCTTCCGTAGTATTAGGTAGAAAGGCGGAAGACGAAGCAGGAAAATTATAAAGTGAAGCTGGACGACTTTGTGCGTACGAAGGGGCACAAAGACAAAGGAATCATCAAGGCGATTACAATTAAAATGATCAATGAACACATATTTACCAGTATACCCTGGTCAAAAACAGACCGACGAACTTATATGCACCAGATGGAAAACGTCCCAACCACCATTTGAACTGCAAGGTTTTGCCTTCATCGGCGCATTGGCGTCGAAATGATAGAAAAGCGTAACTACACCTGCTATAATCTTCTTTGCAAACATTGTATCTTGCTTTTATTTTCATTGTAAAGAATTTACAGCCAGATTGTTCATAATGTTTTGTAAATTTTCCACACAGCCTGTTGTGCTTCGCATAATAAAACATTGAGATTGTGTTTAAAAGCCGCCCCAGTGATTTTAGTTACAAATGTATTGAGCACCACCTCTCCCCTTCCTCCCCTCATGCATCTGAAAATACATTGCGCTGAATGTTAGATAATGTTGATGGTCAGTGTTGCTGGTCAATGTTGCTGTTCAAGCAGACTTGTCCACCAAATGATGGGTACTCTCTCATAGAATAAATACGCGGTTATAAGGTACAATTAGACAGGACGCATTGCGATCTCTCTATTTAGACACCATGCACTGGCATTGCATACCATCTACGCATCTGTAGCACCATGCAGTTGCAGATGCGTGTTGCACGGATATTGATGATGTGAACATGTATTGCTTGGAAGGTAAAATTTCGTTTCGTGGATTTATCAATGCGTATGCATATTACATTATATTTTGGACCGTGTTCAATATGAAACGGGTTTACTCTCACGTCGACTCTACAAATAGAGAGACTATTACAGATTTAACATAGGTAACTGTCCATTTCTGGATAGCAATATTCCAAAAGGATCTGCCTGGTAGCATTTACTTGATCATGTGAAATATGTGACTTGTTGAACAAGACTATTCTACCAATCGACTCCATTCCAGGTTTCTCCAATTCTGTTATTAATATTACACAATGATTGCAAAATACGACCGAAATACTATGAAAGGAGAACCCAAATTATCAAATTTGTATATTTCCTCTGTCTTTTTTCTGTTTGACTGAACACGAGCAAATAGCACATCTTTCGAAAAGTCGTCCAGTAAAAGTATCGCAAAAAACGCCTACAAATGTCCCTTAGAGTTATGTCCCTTAAACTACACTTCGTCTGGTTTTGACTGGGCCATCTTTGGAAATTAAGCTGTATCCGTTTGCTCATAGAGACGGAAAGAAAATGAAAGGAAGTACCCATTGCATGCACTAGGGAAGAACTCGCACCATGATAATCATTTGCACCATAAATATCATTTGGAATAATTATCATCCATAAAAGAACATCACAATTGGTAAATGGATGTAGAATCAGACTAAGTGTAGCTATACCTAAAATATTCCTCGTAGAATATGTGTTTATATTATAAGTTTCAGTTTCAGTTTATTGGGATAAGAATCAGCGCAGCTGTTTTTCATCTTAGCGCAAATAATATACATATATACATTAAGGGGATAAAACAAAAGATAGTTAAACAACAAAATATGGATAAAAACAAATGAAAACATCACATAATGTTTATGATACAGTAAATGTATCACTAAGATATTAAAGTGATCGTAAACCCTCAAGTAAAGTTTCCATCAAATGAAAGACCATTGGAAACTGCGTGGAAAAATATTTATTGTAATTTTTTACGATTCTATTACACAGAGTAAACTACAAATAAAGCATTGTATTCTATGGTGATCTGTTGCAATCGTATTTAGGTCCAGTGACGTCACACTGCCTTAATACATATATTTCAAACTGTGTATGCACTTTCCAATGCTTGATTCAAGCTTAATGTGTGTATACTTTGAGTTTCAACACGGACTCACTGTTCCAATGTGCATGTTTCATCAAAATCTGAGAAATTAAATGCAATATTCAAATTGACTCGACACTTATGAGTTACCATCTCTCAGATTTTGGTGAAACATGCACATTGGAACAGTGAGTCTGTGTTGAAACTCAAGTGTACACACCTCAATCTTGAATCAAGCATTGGAAAGTGCATACAAAGTTTGAAATATATATGTATTAATGCAATGTGACGTCACTGGACCTAAATATGATTGCAACAGTCCACCATACAATATAATGCTTTATTTGCAGTTTACTCTGTGTAATAAAATCGTACAAAATTACAATAAATATTTTTCCACAGTTTCCGATGGTCTTTCATTTGATGGAAACTTTACTTGAGGGTTTACGATCACTTTAAAATGGTTCTACGTGACTTAAAATATGTTTTTCTCAATGTCGTTTAAATGCATGCAATATATTCCTGCTAGTAGACAGGTCCCAGCCAAGAAAAAACTAACATTTTTTCCGGTCAAAGTTTTCTCAGTGGTTCCGTCATCCTTGACTTATGCCCTTTCAATTTAGCTGAGGGGCCACCCTGGAGTTGACCTCAAATCCAATATGGCGGCCAACATCCAAAATGGCCGCCAATACCCATAGAAGCGCACAATTTTCTGCTCGAAAATCAATTTTCTAACCACAAACTAGGTTTTTTTTTCTAGTCCTACGTAGGGTATGGATAATTAGTTAATTTTGGAATGATTTGTAATTGGTCTGAAAATTCAATATGGCCACCAAAACCCAAAATGGCGGCCAATGTCCATTGAATCACACATTTTCCAGCCCTAATATGTAGAGATGGACCATCCTTGGTCCGAATGCGTCCGGTGAGGTGTCATTTTGTAGCTCTCGGGGTGTAGACCCCGATTTAAGGGATATCCATGTCATCTGTGACGTCATCAGTATGAGTAGTAGCAAAAGCGGGCATTTTGGGGATGCGTGGGGGTGTGTTTGGGGTAAAGATGGACCATTCTTGGTCCGAATGTGTCGTGTGGGGCGTCATGTGGTAGCTCTCGGAGTGTAGACCACGACTTGAGGTTTTTCCATGTCATCTGTGACGTCATCGGTGACGTCATCAGCACGAGTAGTAGCGAAAGTGGGCATTTCGGAGGTGCAATGGAGTGCGTTTGGAGTACATGACGGCCTTTTTTTCCATCCAGTTACCTGTGAGTGCGAGTGTATGCGCGCGTGTGTGTGAGTGAGTGAGTGGGAGTAAGTGAGTGAGGCGTGCACAACGGCCTTGAGACGTCCCCAACGCCCGTCTTAACGCATGGACGCACTAACGACGGCAAGATGACAAAAGATGACACCTCCGACGCATTCAGACCATGGATTTCAACCCCAAACACTTTCCTCCACACCCCAAAAATATCCACTTTGGCTACAAATCCTACTGAGGACGTCAGTAATGACGTCACAGACGACCCGCATATCCCTCAAGTCTTGGTCCATACCATGAAAGCTTTGCTTTGACACCTCACACGACGCATTCGGACCAAGAATGGTCCCTCAATCGCTCAAACACATCCCCACGCACCTCCAGAATGACCACTTTACTTACTACACCACAACTGCGCATGCTCAGATTGGCGCGACTTTTCAATAAAAAAAACATGCTAGTCTGACTCTACCCCAGAAAGCTTCACTGGAACAACCCAACCGGGTCATTTGGACCAAGCATGGTCCCGCTCTACCCCAAACACCTTACTTCATATCCCAAAATTCCCTCTTTGTCTACTGCTCATACTGATGCCGTCAAGAATGACGTCACAGATGACAGGGACACACCTCAAGTCATGGTCTACACCACGAAAGCTTCACTTTGACACCTCACACGAGGCATTCGGACCAAGAATGGTCGCCAAAATCACTGAACAGACCCCCACGCACCTCTCAAAATGGCCACTTTACTTACTACACCCCAACTGCGCATGCGCAGATTGGCGCGACTTCCAATGAAAACAAATCAGTCTGACCCACGAGAGCTTCACACTGATACCTCACACGGTCCGTTTGACCATTCTGATCCCACTCACTCACTCACTCACTCACTCATTCACCGTCGTTAGTGCATCCATG
>JAVTVY010048380.1:0-22408 GCA_036873755.1 Hanleya hanleyi | reverse complement strand
CACAGGTGGCGCCACCTGGTGGCAACATCACAAATTCATTTCCGGGTAATAACTTGAGAACTGACCATCGGATTCTTTTCAAATTTTGTATGAATGTACCGTGACATAAGATGTCGCTTGATAATGCATTTCACTGACTTGCGCCTAGAGGTGGCGTCACTTGGTGTCAAAATCTAAATTTGGTTTCTGGGCAATAACTTGAGGACCCTCATCGGATTCTTCTCAAATTTGGTATGCAGATGTCCCCACGATACCATGTTCCTTGGGATTGTATTTTTCCCACTTCTGCCTACAGGTGGCGTCTCCTGGTGGAAAAATTTGTTTCCGGGCAATAATTTGGCAACTGCTCATCAGATTATTCTCAAATTTTGTATTCATCTGTGACCCGCCCCAAATAACATGAACACCGGTGGGCATCTAGTACCGGCAATAACTTGAGAACCCCTCTTCAGAGTCTCAAAGTTCATATGCCGATACCATGACATGAGATGTCATTTGGGATTGTGTTTTGCCTGCTTGCACCTACAGGTGGTGACTCCTTGTGGCAAAGTCTAAATTTGATTTCTGGGCAATAGGTTGAGGATGCCTTCATATTCTTGTCAAATTTAGTTTGCAGATAATATGCCATGAGTTGTCTCTTGGGGTTGCATTTCGGTTACATAATTTTCATGCTACATGGTAAAGAAAATATATTACAGTAGCAATCAACATTCAGTCAGCCATTTGGAGTTGATCTCAAAACCTGGGAAGGTGGAAAGACCCCTCTGCTTCTTACGCCTGTGAAGTACAGCTGTTGCCATCCTCATGAATATCTTCTGAAACCGACAGCGCTTATAAATATTGCTGCCATTTTGGCGGGGGACCTAGCATCCTCTGGCTGCTTGTTATTACTCGGACAGTCCGTTTGAAATAACAGCCAATGAACGGACGGCGTTAGATCGTGCTTCGCCGTGTTCGCAGAAAAGCCGAGTTTATAATGAGAATAGGCTGTAGAAAGATCTCTTTGACGTGATCGAGGGAACGACACGTTGGCGTCGTTCCACTCACGGCAATCACGGCTACATGCAACCGAGTTCAAAGGGGATGAAATATACGATACATTGCCTGGCTTGTAATTTGCTCAGATATGAGGTCACGAAGACTGTTCGGAAAATCTTTTCACAAAAGACTGGTCTTAGTCCTGGTGAATTCGTCTTTTGTCATGGCTCGGCTTTGTCAGGCGAACCATGACGGATGATGGACTGGGGTGGTTGTTTGTGGAAGTTCCGTCAATCTGCGCATGCGCAGTCGGATAGTATTAGAAAAAGGGCATTTTGGGTGGACGTTTTGGGGACGTGATGGACCATCCATGGTCCAAATAGATCGTGCAGGGTATCATATGGACGCGCTCGTTGGGGAGAGTCCGACTGGTGCGGTTTGTAGTGGAACTACGCAATCAGCGCACAGTGGTGGAGTAGTAGAAAAGGGTATTTGAGTTGGGTTCAAGGGTTGAGATGGACCATCCCTGGTCCAAATGGGTCGTTTGGGGTATTATATTGAAGGGCTCGTGGAGTAGAGTCCGGTTGGGTGGTAGTGGAAGTGGAAGTAGTGGTAGTGCCATCAATATGCCATTAATATCAACATGGAGTAGAGTTCGACTGGCTGGTTTGTATCGGAAGTGCCTTCAATATGCGCATGCACTGTCACAGTCTTGGAGTAGTACAAAATGGGCATTTGCGTGGACGTTTTGGGGACTACGTTGACCATCCGACTGGCGTGGTTTGTATGGGAAGTGCCGTCGGTCCTTATATTACTACTGGAGTCGTTCAAGCTTATCACCAATTCTATGCACGATTTTGGGCTTCCTTGCAATGTGTAGTTCATCAGATCGACAGCTCTCTAACTTGATCCTCGACTAGAATTTGTTCCATTTCTGGTGTGTCACAAATAATTAACGTTTTGCGCTTTTTTAACCTCCTGTGACTCAGAAACCAACAAATCTACTTTGGGTTGATGACTAAAATGTTTTTTGCCGAGCCCATTATATTATCCCTGCGTTGGCTATTACGTGCAGCAAGTTCTTCGACTTTCGCTTTGTCTGCCTTTAAATGCCATTTGTTTCTCAATATTGACGGCGCGCTGTTGAGACTGCTCCATGGATTTTGCACCTCGTTCCCCCAATTAACTGTTGGTCCAGTTTCACGGATTGGAGAGCTTCCTTCTCGCAATTATCACAGAACCACTCGTGTAAATCTTGCTGAGAATTCATCACATTGTACACAGAGTCACTTTTGTCGGCACACTTACAACAATAACCTATCTCGCCACCAGCAGTGGTCGCTTTACGGATGGCTCTGGTATTCAAGGTTGCAACAATAAACAAAAACGCTTTTCACATTTTCTCACGCAATTAGTTTGTCATTATCGTTCGCAAATTCTTGAAACATAATTTACATGTCCAAACGTAATTTTTTGTTGTGGTTGATCAAGCTTGGACCTGGTTGTTCTTCTTGGTCGACCCTGTTTGGTTCCCTTTTTTCCTCGGGCCTGGCTCATGACTGCTTTTTAAGAATTGTTGACTCAAATTTCTTACTTTTTATACTTCACGAATGAGACACTCCGTGATAATGATACTTATTACAGTTACGTAGTCCTAGTAGTTCAAGGGTATAATTTACAACTTCATTTCCATGAGGATAAGAAACCCATCTTCACCACGTCAAGGTTCCTATTTGTGAGCCAAAGGCGAACCCTTGACCAACTTGCATAGCAAACCGCGTTCCGCCCACGCTCCAGTGACATGTACGTGACCTAGAAAAACTGCGCTGATGGTAAAATACGTTTGGGTTTTACTTTCGCTGCTAAACTATTCGCTGATACCGAATGTAAAATATTTAATCCGAGCTCGCATAACAATAAAATATTAATGGATAGACCAGTGAAATTTTATAGAAATCCGTGTGTTTTAACCCAATTCAAGTCCTTCAGTGGGAAGATGAGGTCGGATACAATGACATCGCGGACCGCCTTTGAAGTTTCAGTGTTTCCTACATTTGCCTGGCCTGTTGGACGTGTGATGCTAGATGAATGGGTTTATTTTCTCTTCAAATAGATTTTGTTTTAAACTATGTTTCCTTTCTATTTATTAATGTTCATGGTTGTTGAAAAGGTGCATGTTCATCTGCCACTGGGTATCGCACAAGCTATGGTGTTTTCGAATCTGTTGTCACGGTCGCCATGGTCGCGATACTTAAGTGATCTGATTGGTCAATATGTGCAGGATGTTGCTTTTGCTGATTGGCTGACATCAACCGCTGTGTTGTCGTTGATCGCGATACATTGCCCAAGCGTACCAGGGGCTATATCTAGGGTAGAGATACCCCTGGTTTTAGCGCGGATGTAAGAAACCGTGATCCTCTGGCCACATGAGCAGCGCGACATTAAATTTAAAAAGTTAATTTAACGTCACGTTCAGCAATATTTCAGCTTTCTATCGACAATCAATATTCAACTCTAAGGCCCTCAATACAATGTGGCACAACCAGACATTGCTTCAGAAATATTACCTCCAGCAGCTGTATGAATGGCCACAATGTCCGACTCGAAAGTGAAAGACAAGACACTGAAGTGTCAACGGACTGTACCTTGCCATATTTCTTAATGTAGTGCCACATTTTTTGGATGTCATGTAATAGGGAAGAGTATTTCATTTGCTGTATTCTGCTTGAATATTGTAAAGTCATACATCAAAATGTACTTTGTTCCATGACGAATCCCAAAAGGACAAGTTTGACAGCAGGTATATCTATAAATAAAAATCCACAAAAACTATTGTTCTTGGAACTGCCAGCCGAGTCCACAAATAATAAACACACACTTTTGAAAAGTACATCAAAAAATTATATATTCTCTCCACTACAACAAAGACTATATTAGATTGACAAAGGCAAAGATAATTCGTGTTCGCCAATATGAAGGGCCGTCTAAAGATGTGCATTGTTATCCAAGCCAGGTGTGTGTCACACCTCTGTCACCAACCTGCAGTACCGGTAGTTATGATTGTGCCTGGTCTTATGCATAATTAATTGCCAATTGGCACACACATGTGGTATGATGCACATGTCAGGTAGGCTCAGTTCACACAAAATTGCTAAACTGAGACAATTACTGATAAAAGATAATAAAATACTTAAAAATACTTCCCGAAACAATTTTTAAGTCTAACATAATGTTTGTTGTAGCACACACTGCATGATTTTTTTAACTGCTTTTCAATATCGTGTGCTTATTATTAGTGGAGTTCTATGTGATGTATCGAGTCCGAATAAATACCCGCAGACCCGACCATTGTCCAATAAAAGGCGACCTCAAATGTGATAATCTATCAGCCTGCTCAAATTATCGGCCAATAGAATTTGAATTTGAATTCAGTCCGTATGGGTCGTGAAACAAATACTGGCCTGTATCTTGTCTACTGTATAGAAATACAGGGGCGGCAAACAGTCTAATGGTATCTATGCTTCAGACAAAGGTACACATGTACTTTTCTTCGAGGATACGCTGACCTTTGACTTCAGATGAAATGTCTGAAAATATTAATGAACAGGTGTTATTTAATTGGCTCTTGGAGTGGTGAGGAGTCATTGGGAGTCTCGCGCAAATAGGACCAGAAGATGAAATGAAGGGCTAGTTCTACCCGTTGATTGGATAACTGGGCCAAAATCGGCAAACAGGAAGTGGCAATCACAGAATCTGATTGGATAATTGTTATTATCGGACTATCAGATTATCAGTTGCGGCTGGCCGAGTTCCGAGCGTTAGCAGCCTCGTTCAGACAACTCGTTCATTAGTCACAGTTTCAAACTCCGTTTAAGTTGTGGGCACATATAACAATCATCCCATCATTTCTTGAATGATTTTTCAATGAACATGAAAAACTGGTGTTACGAACAATTAATCAATATTTTGTGTCGAGATGAAGATAACTGACAAAACAAAACTAGCTTACAGATCATAGTTCGCCGATTTGTTGTCTACTTTATCGACTTGATAAGACAGAACCTAGTCCAAACAATGGTGATTGTACGGGGACAGAGGGATAACGGACTTAATTTCAAAGTCCAAATGACATGTTACCTGAAAACGAAACTAACTGGACAACCTAACTGGCGACCCCGTGTTGGGTTCATAGAAGGAACAGCCATTGTCAGACACAATTATCTTCTTGGCTTTGTGTAGAGGAGATTGTTCAACAGTTAAAATATTATACAACTTTTTCCCTTATCAGCTAGTGAAGCTTCATATTTCAACTTCACAGACTACTGGTAATATCGTATACTGATAGTATTAACGAACTCGACGATAAGTAAACTTGGAACTTTGTGTGAAAAATCACACATGCAATATAAACAGGCTTTTCATATTTGATTTTTTAAATTTTCAATTCATTTCAGGTTATTTCCGAACTTCCGTATAAGAAGTACCTGCTATTTCCAATATCGAAACCATGAGCAAGGGTTTGGCTTTTGCCGGTGCGGCCGCTATGCTCGGATACATAGCAGAAAGTGGCTTCCGGTTCAAGCTCAACATTGTTAAAAAAAGTGGATTAGAAGTCGGTCAGACAACGGAACTCGACGTTACACTGGAAAACGCATTATTCACCTACCCAACAACCAATTGTCAGCTAAGCCTCGTTCTGGAAAAAAATGGCCGATGCCAAGGACCCATCCGGTGTCATGGTAATCATCTGCAGAACAACATCCATCGTATTAGCTTTGTGGTCCATGAAAAAGGCAGATATAAAGTCACCGGGATGTGGGGAGGGGAAAACCTACGCCCATCAAACCAAGAACATTTTATAAATATCGAGTATCCGTCTCTTTCTGCAGAGTGGTCTGAAGTTAGCGGCTTACAACACTATCGTGGTCGAACTGTCTCAGCTGGGGCGAAAATAGCTATATCCATCAAACTAGTAGACAAATATAGGCAAACGTTCACTGACTGGACTACTGGTGATGTTGCAGTGCACGACGTCAACGGTGATTTTGTCATTGAAAGCTACGACGAAAGGTCAATGAAAATCATCCTTATATTGAAAGAAGTAGGGAACAAGAACATCCATGTCGAAGTTAAAGACGTTATTCTTCCAGCCTCGAGATTCAGTCTGAAGGTCACGCCTTCCAGTTTAGCGAAGGTAACACTAGCCGGATCAGCGCGAACTCAAGGCATCCAACATCCTAGTACGAGATGTTATATCGATAGAGTCTCGGTGATATATGTTGTCCGTGGAGAAGATGAGTTTGGAAACAGCATTTCTACCTCTACGCTACCGAATAAACTGTGCTTCACTGTGACCGGGCCGCTACCGACAACCCCCAGTAACCAAAGACGCAAAGAGAGAACACTGACAATTCAGAATCAACAACTTGAGATACGACTGCAGGATTGTGGTAGTTACACTGTTGCGTGTAATGCTCTTGGTGCGAACATATCTTCTACACTGACACAGCTGACGTGTCGGAAACCTCAACTGGATTGTAACCTGTCTACGTTCAGATTATTGCCTTACAATCTGGATTACAAGTCAACACATGGGGACGACCTACTGAGGCCAGTTTCTGGGCAACAGGCCAAGTACGAAGTCATCTGTCGCAATGAAGTGAATGAGACACTACCCTACTCCGATGTTCGTCTGGAAGTTCTGATAGAGAACAGCACAAAGATCATTACTCAAGAGTCTATGCCTGGAAAGACACATGCGGTTATATTCGACCCAGAACCAACTCAGCGTTATCGCATAACTGCGAGCAGCCCAAATCTTTCCGGAATTCAGAGACTCCAGCCTTACAAGAAAGCCATCGCTGCTCTGGATGGTGATAGCGAAAGTACCCAGATGGAAACCACCTTCCATCCGTTCTACAGACCTTACCTCCCGCCCTCAGAAACGACGTGCACCTTGGAGAATACTGAGGACGATAGTTACCAAGTTGGTGACTGCGTCAGGATTCTTCTACACATGCGTGACAGATATGGTCAGGAGTCTTGGAATTGGCAACCTAAAAACATAACAATGTCCTTCATGGGTCAGGATTTGCAGATATCGAAGAAAGTTTCCGACACAGCAGTTGGTGAGTTCCAGCCCAAAAGATCTGGACGAGCTGAAATTTGGGTCACAGTCTGGAATCTAGCATTGACAACCACTCCTCTTCGTCTTAACATACGCCCAGGTCCCGTCACTTCTGTGCGCTTGGACGACATTGCCTGGACGGACGGATTTCGACATCCAAGTAATACCGTATATGTGAAGAAAACTGCAGTTATTCCCGTCGCAGGAACAGAAGACGAACATGGAAACTATGTCGGCCATGTGGATGAAACATACGATTTCTTTGCAAGACTTGAAGGGAAGGTAGGAAAAACGATTCCATGTGTACTCTCACACAGAAAACTACAGATTACTTTGCCCGAACCGGGCCTTTACAACCTATATGTAAAATCGGGAGAACAGAAAAAAAGAGGCATAACAACCCGAAGGTTCAAGTGTATTCCACCGCAAATTACCGTTTCTGCACCAAAGTTAGACCGTTCCAAGTGCAAATACCGTCTTCTTCCAAACTACCGACACGAGGAATCCATGGATATGTGGACCCAATTCCTACTCTGTGATATTGATGCAACCATACAAATCAGACTTCTAGACAATTTTCTCGAGGATACCTTAGAAGACGTGGGCGTTGAAATGTACGATCAAGATGGTTCCCTTATTAAGATCAACTGGTTCTATGACAGGCAAGAAATTGAGTTTGTTCCCCGTCTTGACAAGACCTACACTGTCCATATTGACGGGCAAAGGGTGACTGGTTTTCCATCGAAACTTGCGACGCTGGATTTGGTGAAACTAGATTTGGTTTCTCAGGTAGTCGCTAAAGTGACGACTGAACCAGGATCAGTCTTTATTTGCCGGAAGCAGTATTTAAACAGCCATGTGGAATCGCGCTTGGACACATTGGAAAGAATATCTGGCACTACAGTAGCGGTGAAGGAAGAACCCTTGACTTTTCAGATAGGGTTTGAAGAGAAATTATCGAATCAAGATGACAGTTTCTCTATGGTTCATTCAGCTCTCTCTGACATGACTCAAGCGGATCATTACCAAAACCAAGCACTTCTTCACACTGATAAAATTGCATACTATGACCAGGAGGCGCATAATTCAACCCAGGACAGCAACCAAGTAAACGCAGAACGCTGCCTGATGTTAAGACGGTGGCACGAAGAGAGAAGATCTAGAACCTTGAAACTGACGGCAGATTTGTTCTTCAAATTTTACAACGCAGGGAGGGATTTTTCCGTGGTGGATCTACGTGGAATGGTTGAGGTCTTCATGAGCAAAGATGACCTCGTCGCGAAGGTGAATCAAACCCTTTCCGAGTCATTAAACCGCACGAGAGGCGACGGAGTCCGGGGCTGGTTTGAGATTGTGTACGGTCCTATTCATTTCGGAGAAACCGTCTTGCGCCAGTCGGTGGATGAATTTATCCAGCAACAGTGTCAAAAGGATTTGACGGATCAGTCTAGTCCACATTCACTGGTTATTGAGATCCGGGTATACGAGGGTAATCAACCTTTCTTCGCCGATTTCTACTGCGCTCCATGTGAAAACTCCTGGTCCAGTGCCCTATGCTGGGTCGGCCACACGCAGAGCTGCCCAAGCTGTAACGTTCGACGACGGCCTCTCAAGGCGGGGATCACAGAGAAGGCCCGCTGCAAGATCACGAAATCAGTGGACCAGCACATCAGAGGATGTAGCAAGTGCCAACTGTTCGGACAAATGTGTAGGCCATCACTTGAAGGTGAGATAAGTTTCCATCGAAAACGTTTAAGAGATATTTCAAGAATCGTTCACATAATTATTATCAAATTCAGGGGATAACATCTTGTCGATGTATAATACATGGACAATCCTCCGTATAAAATAGCAACTTCAAGGTTCAAACGGCCTGCTATCACTAAACCGATTAGAACCAGCTATGATTTAGCATACTTATAGTAATGCATGGTTGTACTCTCAATCGAACCAGATACCATGTCCATATATTGGCGACTTCGCCTCCATAACAACGTTCTCATAGGTTAATTTTGAACTCCTCTACAGATTCACCATGCGAATTGATGGGCTTAATTTCTAAATTGTTTAAGCCTGGTTGAAAATGAAAGCGTCCTTGTGCGAGTTCAACCTTCTGCCCAGTAGGGAAGAATAAATTGGCAGGAAGCAGAAGTCGAACTCGCGGCCCATTCGAACTCTTTTTTTATAATTGACAATATATTCGGCTTTTTGAGCAAGCATACACAATTCAGTCCTTGAAATTCTCGGAATACAATATTCCATGCACCATATCATATACCATGTAATATACTATACATGTTCATAATATACTATTATATAGAAGTGGGCAGTCTGTATCACATCAGTATATTTACCTAATGTGTGCACGGTCTGGAAGCCTCTAATCTGGCTATATATTTTGCGAGTCAAAATTTCTGTGACCATTCGAACCCTTTGTTTCTCTTACCATCAGAGCCCACAGGTTATACTTCCGTTGATGGACATCTTGAATTCCTATCCTTTCTCTCGGTGTTGCAATGCATGTACTTGGCTTTATGATACAGAAATGGCAGACTCATTTGCATAGGGCCACGTCCTAATGTATTGGTGTTCTCGAGGACACAAATCAATACGGCCGTACACGGGGAAAAAGGTGCGTGTGGTTTAACATTCGGCAGTTTAACTGGAAATCGGATAAGACCACAGACTGCTACAGGAAACAATTATTATCAGTAACACGGTGAAATGATTGTGATTCTGTAGATATCTGTTTGTTACACACGGTGAAAAAAAAAGAGAAAATTTATGCGGAGCCAATTTATTTTTGTAAATTCATTTCGACCTCAACTGTTCTGCCATCTATGTATTAGTGGGGTTTCTAACCTAAGAATAGTATGGATAGCAGCTCCTGCTCGACTTGCGCATAGTTGATTTCGGCTTGTGAAAGTACAAGAGATGCATATGCATCCGGGCGTCCATCTTAGAGTAGGGCGTCTGCGGTCCACTCTGTGCTTGAACCACTAGTGACTGTTTCGAAGAAGTAGAGTGGTGTGTTGCTCATGATAGCTTGGAGTTGCTCGCATGCAATGTTACGCCCGTTCCACCACTGCCACTTTATATCGTTGTACAGTAGCTATCTCAAGGATGTGGCGAGATAGCCAGAACTGTCTGCGAAACACAGTCGGCGTTAAAACAGTTTTTACCGTTGTGGAGGGGAAAAATGACGAGAGAGCTTAGTTGTGCACGTTTAACACGACCTTTGGACGACAACAAAACAAGAATATGAAAATCTTAGGTAACATCCCAGGAGTGGAAGTATTATTACCTGTGGCATTGTGGCGTGGAACACAAGAGACAAAATTTTTGCTTCAGCACCTGTCAAGTTAATGTTACTTTTTTACTTCAACATACCATGGCTTTGTCATAGGACTCTGAATCATCAAGTTGCATAGTACGGATCTGATCCTTACTGGCTTCTGATCTACAGAAGATATACATAGCCCTGTTACGTGAAGTCTTTTCTTTTACTTGAATATCCTTTACTTCAAACACGAATTCATCTCTAATCATGAGATCATGCTGTTCCCCCGAATTCACAGTCAGTAAATCTGTGATAAAATCATCAGTGTTTTCGCCCAACTGTTGTTTACATAATTTGTACCTTTCAATAGCTTCTTTCGTGAATTCAGTAGGCCTGGAACTTGTTGAAGATATAGCTACCATCCGTGTCCTCAAACGCGAACATGTTGACTTCTTAAGCAGCATCCTCTCCAACTGAACTGAATCAGGTGGGCCACTGTAATAATAGGGGGCTCCCGATACAAGCAAATTCTACAGAAACCTTGATTTCCAGCGACGCCAGTTCTCTCACAGATTTCCTTAGAGTGGGATTTCCGTAGAGTGATACGATGAAGGTTTAAATTGGTCAACAATCATTATGCAAGTTCTACAGAACACTCCGGTTATATACAAATTTCAAGATAGCCATTCGAAACAGTTGAATCAATCTACAAATCACCTTAAGACTGAACCTACATAGGATCGACACCATGTAGACCTGTTAACATCATGTCGACATCGGGCCAGGGCAGGCCTTCACTTCCTCCCTGAACTAAGGGTGTAGTCCACACGGTTTCGCACAAAGTGAGCGGCACCCCTCCCTAATTTCATAATAAGGTCGCCTGTTTTTGACAGCATGGTAATTCTTCTCTTTCTACTAACTGATATCTTAGTATAAACCTGCTCTGGACGTAACCATTTCTCCAAACGAGAATATAGTGGGTTTTTTGACGGCCCTTCCTTTCCGTTGGTGTTGCAATGTGCGCAACTAGCTTTGTGATAAAGAAATGAGCATTAGGTAAAGAGTTTAAAAACAGATGGCAAGAACAAACTCCAAGGTTCAGAGGGTCATCGGCTAATTCCCATGTTCCTGCACTCTGGCCACCTCGCATGTAGATGGGGTATTTCGCGAATAGAAATTTCACAGCCCCGAAAAGGTGGCAAATGAGATAAACATTGCGATTTTTAAAGAAAATGATAAATTTGTAATTAATTTTTCACATTTTTAAGTAAAAACTTACCCTCACGTACCATTGCGTATTACCTAGTGATGTGAAAAGAGAAACTACTATATTCCAGTCTGTCTCAATGCCCATGCGCCAATTCCATCATGCAACGAACTTCCTTTCTAGCTTCCACGGCAAGACAAACCCATGCGAGGAGGCGGGTGGGACCATCACTGGTACGTGAAGGTAAGTTTTTGCTTGAAAATGTGAAAATTTATTATAAATTTCTCATTTTTTGCGCTGAAAAAAACCCCTGATCTTCACGTACCATTGCATAGAATGCCACACAATAAATGGCGGGACGAAGAGCAGCACAATAAGTGTAAGACGGGCAGGACAGAGATCAGCTTGGTTTCCCACAAACCAGAGTAGGGCAAAGATCACTCGCAGAAGGACCCATGGTATCCCCATATTTCATTGGAGATAGGATATGGTAAATACCTGGAGGTTTGGATCCAGATGGAGGCCCAATGGCTGATCACTATGATGAGATCGAGACATACCTACGCCCCCCTTCCCACCCTGGGAGGTCAGGAAAGGATAAACTGTAATCACTAATGTCTTGTCGATCTCGGTGCCCTGGCCACATGTTGAGCGGCCACAACGGGACCCAATTAGTAGTGATCGTCTTTGACCAGCGTCATATCACAGGCCCCAGTGTCTGGACAGTAGAATTTAAATTCAGTATAATTTAAATAATTTAATTTTTTTTAAGTCATCCTATAATACAGAGTATTGCGTCATATCACAGATAGTATGAAGTAAACGTAGTGTTTTGAACGCCAGAATCAGGCCGTCATTATTTCAGACACTGATCTATTGGTCCATAGAGACCAAGACGCCATCAGCGTCGTGCGTGGACGCCTCAACCAGTGTGGTCTGCCTCAGTGACACTCCATGGTAAGCCAGCCTTATCGTTTGAACATCCAAGAGGAGATCATATTCTTTGGAATCGAGGGGGGATAGGTAGGAATAACCGTCTACCTCCCCCCCGCCCGCTGATTCTGTCAGTATGATTTAGACAGACAGCGAAAGCTCGACCAGCACACACGAGGGTGTCAGACTCCAGGCCCGATGACAAGAGATTAGACAACGCAGTAATCTATCTATAGCATGAAAAGCCTGATTCTTTCGTATAAAGCCTGGCAATATGGACAGAACTACATTGCTCCAATGTGGACTATGCCTACTAGCTTTAACATCCAGGGCGTGAATCTCACAGATCCTCGTTACAGATGACAGAGCGATTATTTAAGTTGTCTAATACGACAGGAACTTTAGATTCACTGAGGTGATCGGTTCAAACGGTGACTCCGATAACCTTCGAAGAACGAGAGCTAAGTCCTACTTCAGAAGTTTCGGAGCCGAGAATTGTCGGCCAATCTTAAAAGACTTGACCAGTGCCGTTAGATTCGGATCTCTTACCAGATTAATGCCAGATGAAAGTTTGATAACTCTGGAGATTAACGATAGCCATCAGTAGTCACCGGAGCGAAACCCTTTTCCTGTAGTAAGTATAAGAGGAAATGAGATATTAGCTGAACAGAGACAGAGCTCGGCTCATTCTGTTTAGTGGCACGCAACTGCTGGAATACCACCCACGTGGACTGGTAGACAATGGAAGTGGATGATCTCGTAGAAGCAACCATTCTTTGTGTTGCTCTGTCAGAAAAGCCTGCATACGCTACCATTCCCGACCAATCTAGGGACAAGGCATCGACTCCCATCGCTTCTGTATCCGGGACCGGAGGCATGTATACCAGAAGTTGACTGTTCAGCCAGGAGGCAAACAGATCTACTAACAGTGTCTCTACACCACTGAAATCTGGGAAAGAATCTCCGGATGTAGTTTCCATTCCGTGGACATAATTTGATTCCATCTGGACAATGCGTCCGGTAAGACGTTCCGATGTCCCAGTATATGGTGTGCCCGAACAGAAATGTTGTTCATCCAACAAAGATTGAAGTACTCCGCTTGAACCAACAGCTGGGGTGAGTGAGTCCTTCCTTGCTTTGATGAAGGCCAGGACTGTTGTCCGTCGCTACTAGCATGAACTGGTCCCGCAGGCGAGGAGACCATGTTTGGACGGTTCGATTGAGGGACATAATCTCCAGGACATTGATGTGTAGGAGTTTCTCTGCAGAAGTTCAGGAGCCAGATATCGAATGTAATCGAGATGAAGCGTCCGTGAACAGATGTGAAGAAGGACGAAATGGAAGGAGAGCTACAGGGGTAAAAGCGTTCGGTGTCCGGTTTTTCACGTATATTATCGTCCTATTAACGTTTGAAACGCGTTTCAATAGCGTTCTGAACGCGTTTTGTATTCGTTTCGTTTGCTTCTCAAAGAACGCGTTTATACCTCGCAAACGCGTTTGATCATCGGTATGTTCATTTATCTTTCGTTTCGTTTCGCTTAAAACGCGTTTCACGAACGCGTTTATGAACGCGTTTGAAATGCGTTTTGGAAACCCGTTTCGAAACGCGTTTTGGAAACGCGTTTTATTGTTGTTGTTGTTAAATAAGCATCACCGTCCACACCACGGTTGCTTCGTCGGGCGAGAATACTATTTGGTCTGGTTTTTTATTATTTGTGCAATGGTTCGGCGACTGAGTGTTGATCAAAAGCCGCATGGAGTCAAGATCAGGCGAAACGCTTTATCGGTTCGGTATCACACGCCTGACTAATCATTTCGCTTGGTACGGGAAGACAAATATTGTTTCGCTTGGTGAACGAAAAGATTTAAGCTTGTGTTTAAAACGTGTTTCGAAACGCGTTTTGGAAACACGTTTCGTAACGCGTTTTATTGTTGTTGTTGTTCAATAAGCATTACCGTCCACACCACGGTTGCTTCGTCGGGCGAGAATACTATTTGGTCTGTTATTTTTCATTGTACAACGGTTCGGCGACTGAGTGTTGATCAAAAGCTGCATGGAGTCAAGGTCAGGCGAAATGCTTTTTCGGCTCGGTATCACATGCCTGACTAATCATTTCGCTTGGTACGGGAAGACATATATTGTTTCGCTTGGTGAACGAAAAGATTTAAGCTTAGCGCAATATATAAACGAAACGAATTACCAGACATAAAACGTTTTTCCCCTTGTATATTAAAGGCTATGCCACATATATTTATAGCACAGGGATTATAATAGCGGCTGGGGAAAGCCCCGACACGTGGGCTTCCTGGCCTGGTTTGCAAAATAAAAACACAAATTTGCACGAGTCGAACAAAAAGAGAAACGCGTTTATAAAACGCATTCACAAACGCGTTTATAAACGCGTTTCGATCAGAGCAAACGCGTTTGATGAGGGAAACGCGTTTTGATAAAATAAAAATTAAGCGATATTGAAAGCGTTTCGTTTCCTATAATTGTTTGGTAAGCGTTTGAAACGCGTTTACATTTCGTTCCGTTCGCGTTTCGTTAGGTCAAACTAAACGAAAATAACCGGACACCGAACGCTTTTACCCCTGTACACTAAGCATCATGTCGAGGGGGTTGAATCACCATGTTAGGAGACGTTTGACACCCTGTGACAGGAATCGATGGATTTCGACGCCTGGTGACCCAGAATGAGTTCAGGTGAACCATTAAGGGTCGTAATTGTAGGTACCCTCGTGGGGTGACATACTGTAGGCGTAATATGGCTGAAAACAGCAGAGCACTCCGGAAAGTGAACTGCAAAAATGCTGGTATTTATTCAGTGATCTTCCTTCAACGGTCTTCCGGAGGGCGAGCCTGTACACATAGGGTATTGTAGGCTTTGCCAAGGAAGACACGCTGTTGTGCCGGCATCAAGTCGGCCTGTCCTCATGCGGGAGATAACCCAATGCTACGAGAATCTGGTAGCCTCTGCTGTGCAGGAAACTGGCTACTGGCTGGAACACGCTGGTGAATTGGAGCGATATGCAAGAGGTGAGAAAAATTGATGACGTCTGGTGGCTAAAAAGCAACCATATGACACTACAGGAAAGCATCCCTCGGCACCTCACATTCAGATTCGAGAATACGGTGGATTCTATGAAGTATCCACATGGTCCCTAGCACCGGCTTAGGGGAAATTAGCCCAGGTGGAAGCGGATAGGCCAAATGGAAGCACCTGAATTCGGAATCGTCGAGGACCGTCCATAAATCGGACATCATTGTGATAGACCGGATGTATAGGGATGTGAAGGTACGCATCCCGTAGGTCCAAGAGTCATCCACTCCCCTTTCACCAGAGCTACGCTTATGGACCAAAAGGTCTCCATATGACAATGTGGAGGTGGACCCAGGAAGTCGCTGAGTTTGAGAAGGTTTATGACCATGTGCATCTCCTTGGTGTCCTCCTTCTGAACGAGAATGACCGGAGAGTAGAACCCAGGAGTGAGTTTGAATTTCTGTTAGATGTTCCCGTCGAACAGGGATAGTTGACAATCGGGGAGCAGTTGTATGGGGTGGATCTCCATACAATCCCAATTTTGCTCCAGTTCCGCTAAAAACTTTGCAGTCTTCCCCCACCAGAAGAATTGATGGGACCGGAAACTGCGGCACTCTGTGGTCCCGCCATGCAGTGCATACATCTGCCTGACCCATAGCATCACCGCGACTGCTGGTGTTTCCAGTCAGAATCAGATCTCTTCTTCCTGCTCCATGACTGATTCTGGTTTTGGTGTTCTTGGTGGGTGAAACTCGATGTGGATTCCTCCTTCGGACCCGAAGAGGAAGACAACTTCAAGCTCTTTGCCGCGAGACCAGAAGGGTGGGCTTCTGCCTGGCTCTTACTGGAAGCCGACCCAGATACCTGTTCCCTCAGTTGGCTGTCCGTCTTTGCCATAGCCGCACTGATGAACGGGCACACACGTGTACCTTGCAATATAAGGTATGGGCCGTTGGTGCACCAGCATAGCAGCCAAGAATGCAGCCTGCGCTAGGGGCTTGCAGTTAGCGCGTGAGGCCATGTCCTAGTAGTCGGAGATGATTTTCAAGTTGCTCTGGAAGTGGGTTGCCAAAGGGGAAGTTGACACGATGGTGTGTATCATGAATGGCACTCAGAAATCATTCCATGTGGAACACTGTCGTAACCCCCTGTATTGCAGCATCCTCCAGGATGACTGCCCGACTTCCCAACAATGGCACTTCGATCTTCGCCGGAAGTTTTTACAAAGGTAGGAGAAGACTTGGTCCACATCGCCGCTTTGAAATCTAAGTTGAAACAATGTATCTGATAATATCCGGAAGCTGATCTGGCAACCGGAAATGAAGCAGTTGGTTCAGGCGGGGCGGAATAGGGCACCAGGAGCTGTTCTCTGTAACCTCTCCTGCTGTGTCTTACATTTAGCTAACATTTGATGGTATTCAGATTATGAATGGCCGTCAATGGTGTAAGTGATGAAGTAGCCCTGTCATAGGAAATAGGAACTGCTGACATAGTATCTATTCTCAACTATGCTGGAGCAGGTTGACAAAGCATCTTGGGGAACATCCTATGAAGTCCATCTAGCATCTCTGCTACTGCTTACTTCTCTCGAGTCCTCCGCCGAGTGGTCTTCTTACACTCTGAAAAAATCATCACTAGAGCCGATTGAGCGTGCATTAACTGAATTAGCTGAATGACCGGAAGGCAAGACAGTAACCAAAAGTTGTTGTTGAATTGAACAGTGCCTAGAAGTGGTCTTGTCGCACCAAGAATCAACAACCTATAATAATCTAATTCCGCCAATTGCTGTTCCACTCTAGCAAGTATATCAGCAATGGAGTTAATCAGATATTACAAGACTTGTGCCCGCTGTGAAGGATACACTGCACTGGAAGTGGCAGGTGCAAGTCACTGTATCTGGGGGCGAACCGTAAGTCTTGTTCAAGCACCTTTATCAGCATGCATGGCCGGACATGGAACTGGGCCTCTAGAGTGGGCGACCCAAACCGGAAGTGGAACTGGCATGGTGGGTCGTGGTAAGCAGAAATGTGGATTCGGATACACTTGTGGTTGGACACTTGAGCATATCCACCGCAATAGCAGCTAAACGACCATACCCATCAGCGAGTTGCAGTCAAACGGAAGTGTTCATAGTTGCATTACTTTTAACTTCCGTTGCCTCTACTGCACTCATTTGTTGAGTCTGGTACTCCAAACAGGAAGTAACATCATGCGCCGGATAATGAATTCCTCTCACAAGGTTAGGTCACATCTGTGTTGACTTGTTGAATTGGGAACCAGACCCTGTGCATGTTGGTGTCCGAATACATGCGATGGTGTAGGGAGTCTGGGCTTTGTTGAGGTGGATGTAGTCACATTGAAATCGGACGGTCCAACCAGAAGCGAGTATGGCATCATCACTGCAACCAGTCACTTGAGAAACAACAGTCATTGAATTAATCTCAGCTAAAACACGAGCTGTTGAATCAGAAGCTCCCGGAAGTCCACTCCTGCTAGGATCTACTGCAGCATTAGATTCTGAGAGTTCCAGGCGATTGTAAATTCCGTTTCCGTAACCATTCAGAGTCTTCGCAAGACCTTCTTCGGTATTCATGGGAGGCAGGGAAAGTTTGGCTTTGACCAACACATCACCTAATTTACCTGTCAATTATTCCTCTAATACACCCACCACAGTTACAGGCAGCTTTATCTTTTCACATGTAGAAAGATCCGAAACAAAAAAATGTTGAGGATCAGGGTGAGGACTAATAGTATGCATCAATAAAGACACTAATGGCTAACCAGGATTGAATGAGGCAGATCTCGTAGTATCCACGGACTCATAAACCCACAGAGATGAAGCCGTGAAGGTGTCCCCAACACCTAAACCAGGGGCTGGTCGCATCGACTGAGTATAGGACATTTTGTATATTGCGAACAAAGATGGCCGCTGCATTTTGGACAAGCCAAGTGGAGATCTGACACTGGCTTTGTTTGACCATAAATAGAAAAATAGAAAGATGGCATAGTTTAGAAATACAAAAATACTTCCCAATGGTCCATAGCTTGAATCTAAATAACTTCTTATCCTGCTTGGATAAGCACCACTAACTTTGATAAACACGGAGCCCTGAGTAGGCACGTCTATCCGGCACAAAGAGTGAAGCTAGAGAGGAAGTTCGTTGCATGTTGGGATCGGTGCATGGGCAGTGAGACAAACTGTGGAATATAGTAGTAATTTTCTTCACTTGGTATCAATGGCTAAGCACATAATGGTGAAGGTCAGTTTTTCAGCATAAAAAAATGGATCATTTCCCATGAATCTCATATTTCTTCTGCTTTCAGCATATTAATATCGGGAGTTTTAGGACTTGGATGATGAGTGAATACATCAGATTTTCACAGACCAGTCAAAACACACCACTGGTAAATGTTGAGCCACCAGCTCAGGAGTATCGCCAGTGCCATTGCCAGTTACTTAGACTGGTTCTTAGTCCACAAATTTGCATATATACAGCCAGTCAATCCAATCCAAATGCCTTTGTGATATCATTATTTTTAATAATCAACTGTTGTTAATATATAGGTAACAAATGTGAATATGCCGACAGGAAACAAAGACCAGAACTATTACTCGGGGTGCCTATGAATTAGTGTCATATCAGAGCTTGCTTTTCCACGGGAATCCAGGAATGTGATTCTTGTCAGCACTGCAGAAAAATGATTCATGATTCCCGTAAAATTTTAGCAATCTGTATACAGATGGGGTCCAGGACAGGGGCCCTTAAGGACAGGAGCCTAATAGGTCAGAAGCCATTAAGGACACGAGCTCAATGGGCTTATTCCAAAAGTGGACACGAGCCCACAACTGTAAATTTTGATTGGCGAATATCAGACAAATATATGTAAAGAAGAATTTTACCAAATGTGACATGAACAATTTGGCACAAAAATTATTAATAAATTATATTTGGAAAAAAATAAGATTATTTTTCAGGTGTTTGTTGAATTTCATGGAAAAAAAACTTTTTTATTTTGATTGAACCATAATGATCAGAAAAATTAAGAAAAAAGTATTTTTTTGTTGTTGGTTCTTTTAATTTCATATTTAGCTTTGATCATATATTTTCCAAAACATCTCAATGATAACACAGTTGTCATATCTTTTTTTTCATTTTTAAATCTTCCTAATTCTTTTAGCATGTTTAGAGAGAAGAGAAAGAGAGAGAAAAAAAATATTTTTTTCCACCTGAAATTCATTCATGAAATTTAATAATCACCAGAAAAGTTATTCCTGTTTTTTTTTTTAATATAATTTATTAAACATTTTAGTGCCAAATTTGTTCGTGCCATATTTGTTAAAATTTTCGTTTAAAGGTAGTCGGCCAATATTCGTCAATCAATCAAAATATATAGTTGTGGGCTCGTGTCCACTTTTGGAATAAGCCCACTCGGCTCGTGTCCGAAAGGGCACTTGTCCTAAGGGCTCCTGCCCGCACCCCATACAGATGATAGAATTGGATTTCCATGGATTCCCGAAGAGCAGACTGGGGGAATCTATTTGGATTCCTGAATTTTTTTACGAAAAGCAAGGCCTGTATATGATGTACTGGTACTGTAACGATTTCAGTAAAGTACATCAATAATGTCACCAAGTTGAGAAATGGCTACTTCGACCGTTTCATTACTGAAAGCAATAACATTGCTCTAGCCGTGTTGACCTATGTTGTTGTTCATGCTTAATCACTTCCAGATGGTTGTTTTCATGATTTTTTTTCAAATTTTGAAGTAGTTTTCCATGAGCTGAATATGCAATGTTTATGTAATATATTGGATGATAAAATCTAAATCTTAATTTTCACACTACTCGACAAATAATGCTATGTACACAATTTGTTTTTCTATACTTGGACTTCTCAAAATTTGGCTGATTTTAAAAAATTCTTTATATTTTATCTTTTTTTTATGTAAGGTTCAGTATGTTAGAATTGTGTGATAACCTTATTCGTGTATTAAAATTTTGTTTGAGAGTGCAAAGGTGTCCAACAATTTCTGATCAATTTCAACAAATTCCTGTTTTTAAGAACTCCTAGAATCAGTTTCAGATCTTTGTGGCTGTTTTAGTAGCAGGTTGGGTTGATATTGAAAAATGTCATTTTTTTTAAAATTCTGTTTTGTTATCATTTATAGTGCTGGTCTGGTCTGTTATGAAACAGTTATATTATTCAATTCTGTACTTTACTGGACTGCCTGGTAACATGCTATAGTGGGAGCTGCATTTCATGTCAGATGACAATGATTATATCCTATTTGTCATGCATGCTGCTAAACTTAATTGACTTATATTCATTGTGATATTATCGATTAGGATACATTATCCCCCTGAGGCAGCTTTGTACAACCCTTAATACTTCTGTAGCAATAAATAATCAACATAACAATAATAATGTATATATTTTATGAAGGTGTAGGTCCCGAGGAATTCATAAGTGGAATTTATGTAACTGTTTTAACTGCTGTCTCTACTGTGTAGAAAATATTCCAAATTTTCAATTGGAATTTCGTGAAAAATGTTTAACATATTTCGAATTCAATACTATACCTTGATCAACGACTACTAAAACTAGTAAACAGTGTCTGAGCTGTTTAAATTTCTGCCTAGTTCTATTTTATAACATTTTAACTGAAACAAATTGACAAAAATCAATTATCTTACAACTTGCATTAAAAGTTCAATAAATCAAAAACTAAGCCGAACTCATAAAAACTGAGATGCCATTTACTAGACCACAACCTGACAGCCAAATTTCACAAGCGTAGCATGAATACTTTATCAATAAATACGAGTTGAAAACTTGAATTTTGGTAAAAAAATATGATAGAAATCGGTCCAAAACTGTCTGGCTATACATTTGAAGGAATACTTCTAATATTTCTCATGAATTCTGTTACAAAATACATTTTGCAACCTGCCAAAAAGAACCTAGTTGCCAACCTAATTTTCAGATATCTTTTGTGCGAAAAGTATTCAATATGGTGATTTAAATCCGATTTAAACTTACTAAAACGTACATGTAGTAAGATAGAAGAGCGTCCTGGGCTTTTCTCAGACACCCACAGTGCTGCGATCTATTAGTACATCAGACAATTACTAGGATTGCAGTCAATTAGAGCACAATACACAGACGTGCATTCATTAATGCCTCACAATACACAGTTGCGTGAAAGGTTAATCTGTCATCACATATTTTAGGAATTAAATTTTCAAACCTAAAATTGAACCACTTATTATTTATTTATTTGTGCGATTTATGACCAGCAGAAACATCAGTGCCGAAATTCTGTTCTTCCTGGCTCTGCTGGAAAAGTATTATTATTATATTATTGGAATTTTCATTTCATTTTTTCACCAAATACTTGACCCAATACTGAATATTAAAATAACGAAATAACAAAAAAAAAGGACAAATTTTGTCTCTCCGTGGTTACGTATTCTTAATTCTATTAGCTATTACTAGCTTCCACTGACTGGAAGGATACCAACATCTGCCTGTATAAAAGCAGAATGTGGGGTGGGGGAACCCTTTTGGAAAATGACATACTTTGCCGTTTCATAGACATCTGATTATATGCAATTTGTGAGACCATGTCAATCCAGTTATGAAGACATTCACAGTCCATACGGTAAGTAAAAGCTGTGATTAATATACTATAGCTGCATGTATAAATCTATAAGTAAATATTGTTCTTACAACAATGAATCTATTTAGATCTATGGAAATGGATGATTATGTACAAATGTATTGGTTCATTAACCCCATGACCCAGTGCCTGACAATTACTTTGAGCAATCAAAATAATAT